>VUQR01030604.1:53335-65379 GCA_015108515.1 Hemichromis elongatus
TCTGTGCCCCCCCCCCCCCCCCCCTTTATTGCAATGATTTGTCTGTAACTTGATGCTGGTCCAATGGCTGCAGTGAGGCAGTGACATTGCCAGGATTAGGGTCTTCTCTAAAGACAATCTAAAAATGGATGTGCTTAGAATTCTCTATAGAACGTCAGCTAAAAACATCCATCGAAGCAGCCTTTATCTAAAAATTTTCAAGCTATAATCCTGCTAATAATCCATGTAGAGAGCTCTCTCTATCTCTCTCTCTCGTCACATTGGTCAGAAAGGTTTAAGTCTGCTTTTCAGAAAAAGAGGGAGGTTTAAGTCTCTTTGCCTTACTTGCTTATGTCTGACGTGCTCTGTTGTGTCCATTCAGGGGGATGTCACCGGCTGAAGCCGAGATGCACTTCTTGGAAAATGCCAAGAAGCTATCCATGTACGGTGTGGACCTCCACCACGCTAAGGTAGCAAATCACAAAAAATCTTTACAATATAAATTTTTGGTTTAATTAATAGTTGTTTTTTTTTATTAATATTTCCAAAACAATAATTTATCAGTCTACAGATTTCAACCTAACTGGTTAATGTGAAGTCACATGGGGCCAACTACTTAGTTGTTTTCAAAGGTTACCCTGTGAGTGTTTACAGCATGCTTTATTTATACATGCAAACCAAACATTAACTTCTTCTCACTCTTTACAGTAGACGTGTCCAAGAAAGCAAACAACCATCACTCAAATTTACACCAGTCTCATTAAATATGAAGTTACAATTGGCACAGAGTCTAAAAGTATCTCTCCACCAGTACATGAATATATCACTAATTTACAGAAAGAAGAAGCTTCACCTTTATGGGAGGTTAGAATAGACTTTGTGTAAAAGGTGGACTTAGCTACCACAATATCACCGAGGCCTAAGACAAAAGTGCACTTTTCCCAGAACGTAAAAACGAGTTATTTAAGTTGTCACTATAAACAAATCTTTGTACCTGAAGGAAATTCCCATCGTCAGATGTGGTGGGTGCCTTTCAAAACATTTCATGTCTTTCAGAATGTGGACATAAGCTGTTTTTTGCATTTTCTGTGTGAGGTCTTATACAAACACATCACTCATGCAGTCGGTATTGACGCTTGCTACCACAACACCGCTGCTTCAGACACATCATGGCTGCCACAGTAATGCCTCGATTTAACATGCCACTGCTGCTCCCCCGACTGACCGACATTGTGTCACTGTTGCCTCTCTGGGGTTGGGGTGGGTTTAAGAGGGGTGATAGGTGGCAGGGGGTCTGGAGCCCAGCTTGACTTGGATAATTTCCCATCTGTTTTACTCTACTGTCCAGATTGGATCAAATGTGTCACTATAAAACAGGCGGTAAAAAGACAGAGAGCCGGTGTAGGACAGCAGGGCCGCTGTTGTCATAAAAGAAAATTACAGCCATCAGTCTTCTTGATACGAATCTGTTATCAAATGTGCTTTGAAAGTCAAAAAAGGGTCTAGATGCACGTGATGGGGAGGAAATTGCCTTCAGAGATTTAGATCAGAAAAGAGGAGATGACAGAGATGCGGAAGCGGCCTTGATCAAACTGAGCAGACATCAATGCTCAGTGTGTTTCTGTGAGTCACAGTTTTGATACACGAGAAAAAGATGTACATATCAGACCAGCATCCCTCTTTTGTCTTTTCTCCTCTCTCACTAAATGCAAAGTTGGTAGGGAATCTCTATGAATGCTTGGCTCCAGCTGAGGGAGAGGTAAGAGGCTGCTTTCCATGTGCTTTGCCCGAGTGAGAGTGTGTGTCCATGTGGTCTCTACTTGTGCATGGTTTCCTTCAAAGGTGTCATTTTAAGCACCCCACAAATCACTTAAGGCTGGTTGTTCATGCTTTGGATCAGCGCCTCCCTTTTCAAAACGTCGTCATTCATTTTGACCTGCTCATCTCATGCTTTGTGCAGTGAAGAGCATCATTTTTGTGCTTCACCCACCATTTCCCGAAACTTCACTGTTCCTTTTGCCAGTTGGAACCCCTTCAGTCTTAATTCAGTCTCGCCACAGCCTGCATAAAAGAGTTTAGAGTGCCATATGCCTGAATCCACTCTCCACCTGCCTGCTTAACCCTGTTATTATCTCAAACCTGGCTCTTATCTTAAATTCCACTTTGTCCTGCTGTGCACCGGCACCTAAGCGCCTCCCATGTATCCCGTAGAGTCTATGGAAGTTCATATTTTAGAGACCACAAAAAAAGAAAAAGAAAGCCAGGCCGTGGTCAGTGAACTTCTTTGTAAAGCTTGTCAAGGACTTTTGTGTTAAGTAACATCTTGTAAACAATATTTCAAACATACCGTATTTCCATATTTTGCTTTGTCGTGTGTTGATGTTTGTGTTCTTTCCAGGACTCGGAGGGTGTGGAGATTATGCTGGGAGTTTGTGCAAGTGGCCTACTCATCTACAGAGACAGGTTGCGGATCAACAGATTCGCCTGGCCCAAAATCCTCAAAATCTCTTACAAGAGGAACAACTTCTACATCAAAATCCGGCCCGGCGAGGTAAAGATAACAGTTTTGAAGATACTGGAAATGACTTTTTTGCAGCAGCAGACATAAATTTGACAATTTTTTAAAATTATGTATAAGCTATAAAGACCCCTGATTTAAATTCCAACACATGTTGCAACTGCATTCATAATATCCCATCTCTGCTATGTGTGCATTGTATTCAGTAGCTGATTTATGTTGGAAATATGAATATAAAATTTGGGCAGGGAATTGGGAGATTGTAAAATGTGTCATTGAGATCTGTGGCAAAAGCTAATATAGCACTGGGGTTTCACTATTTATATAATGTTTAAACTAAAAAAATACATATTTATAGAGCACTTTTTTAAAAATCCACAACACAATAAGAGCAGAAAAGCAGTCAAGGGCCAGATCATGCATTCCATTGTAGCCTTTATTTGACTTGATTGCTAAGTCGAATGGTGGGATGGAGGTATGTTGGTGTGCACTTCCTCTTGCTTGGAGACTACAGCAATATTCTGAAGAGAAATGGACCTCTCAGCTGGAGTCGAGAGAGAATTAGTAACAACGACTTGGCTGTCAGTTGTCTGGCTGGGTGTCTGCATTCAGCCAGTAACTCCTAAAAACCTCGATGCAGCAGCGGGTAGCACTTCTTGACTTCATGAAACATCTCCAAGAGCTGATGAGTTTTGGAGTTTTTGGCTTCGTTTTTTTAACAACCTCCAAGGTTGAGAATAAAATGGAGCAAGAATACATCATTTACAGGCAGATGATTTAAACTTCATGATTAATTTTTGAATGGCTGCACTTATAAATATTGAATGCAGCTTTACCAACTATTGCTGTTAGCTTTTGCAAGTATTAAACAAAATAAGGTATTTGCATTTAAACTTAAGCTTTCTTGTTCAGCATGATTGTTTTCAGAGTTTCGCCTGCTTTGGTGCACAGTGACGACAACAAGACAAGCCTCAAACAAGAGAATTGTTTTGCAGGTGGCGGCAACAGACCATTGCTCTCCCGTCATCCCTCCTAACTGATTTTGGTTTTCACTAGTGCCATTTTCACTGCTGATAGCATGACCTGCTGGTACCTGCAGCCCCGTCAGGTTGCACAGGTAGTGCAGCTCCTCCAGGTTGGCGTATCTGTACGTGCTGTTGCAAGAGTGTTTGCTGTGTGTGGACAAAATACCAGGAGATGTGCTTTGGCACCCTTCATCCTGTTTCTTCTCACATAAAGGAGCAGATACTTGTTCTGCAGCTGGGTTGAAGCCCTTCAGTCCAACTGTCCTCCTATAATAGCCCCCATTTCCTCATAACAGACAGCAAAAGTCTGTAAAAAAGTCTGGGCTGTCTTGTTGTTGCTTCTCTAGTGCACTTCTAGTCACTTTGATTTGCACGAAAACAGGTGAAGCAATGGTTTCTGCTTCAATACGTCACCTTTACTTATTTATTTTAAGTAGTTTGCATTTACATCGTAAAGATGGAAAACAATTAAGAACAGTTACATTTACAAGCAAGCAGGGTTGTGTATGAACTTGTAGCTCCTCAACATTGATAGTCTAAGAAGCTTGGAAAAGGAAAAGCATCTGGACTTCTTTAAGTTGCTTGCAGATGTTTCACCTCTCATCCAAGAAGCTTCTTCAGTTCTAGGGTTAAATAGTGGAGGGTCCCAGATTTAAGCCTGAGGGAGTTTTCGAGAGCGTATCCAAAACGCTCCATTTTCCCTGACCAGAAACTCCGTCTCAGTGTGGACAGGAGGCCAAAACAGAGACAAAACAATGCGTTTTCAAACGAAAACGTATTAGTGTGGATGTAGCCTAAATGTAACAGTGCTTAGTAACCGGGAACAGCCTTTATCGGTCTTATACACACCATCTGTACCACTGATACTCAAACGCCATCAAGCTTAACTTTACATAAAGATGCTTTACTCTATATAGTACTCGCAAAAGGTAACGGTAATAATGAAAGTGAATTCATGCACTAATTATAAATGCAGTAATTTGACAATAAATCAACAGTTCAGTTACTGCTTTCGTGTATGAAGGAAGAATGAAGCCAAAAATTCCTATTATAGTTGACATTGGTTTTTGCAGAAACCTCATGAAGTAGAAAAGAGTCAATAACTGCTGCTGCTGCTGCCTCCGGACATCTAGCAATTAGTGGCTAAGTTCAGCAACCCTTTAGGGGAAAGGAAAGATGGGCGAATTTCCTCCTTTGTTTTCAAATGTTAATAATGAATTGTGTTTTTGAAAACGTCTCACTGCACCCAACTAAATTATCCAGCCAGAATGCAAAGCAGTTATCCTTTTAATTAAAGAAAGATACCTTATAAAAACACATTGATACGAACAGGGGGAAAAGTAGTGAATTGTCATTGTCAAAGGGATCTCCATGGTGACTCTAACCACAGCAGTTTGTCTCACTTGCAGTTCGAGCAGTTTGAAAGCACAATTGGTTTCAAGCTTCCGAATCATCGTGCTGCCAAAAGGCTCTGGAAAGTCTGCGTGGAACACCATACCTTCTTCAGGTAAGAAAAAGCAACAGACCTTTGATGAGAAGTGGAGCACACTGCGTTGAGAATTTTTAATTATAAATATTATCTACAACTCAGCAGCTCAATCTTATCCTTGACTCAGTACCACACATAATACATTGTTTCCCAAATGAATTTGTGAGTCAGACATGTGATCCTACAGCTTTGTCGGCACAGATTACTGCTAATCATTATACACGAATTTGTGTCGTGAGAGAAGCGTCGTCCAGACTCCTAATAGTTGTTGCCATTTGGAAAACATGCAAAGTTTGTTAAGTTAAGCAAAAAAAAAAAATTGGTCTCCAGGGAGGTTTTGAGTAGTGTGCTCAGCCCCAGGGCTCCCTGGGGACTGTTCACTAAAGGAGCAGTTAACGTTTCAGAGCACTACGCTTAAATCTGTGTTTTTATTTTTGGTTTGAATAATGTAAGTGTTGGTAACTTCTGACAGGCTCGTATCCCCCGAGGCACCCCCAAAGAAGTTCCTGACTCTCGGCTCCAAATTTCGCTACAGCGGCAGAACACAGGCTCAGACACGCAGGGCCAGTTCTCAGATCATCAGACCTGCTCCGTTCTTTGAACGCACCTCCAGCAAACGCTACAACATGTCCCGCAGCTTAGATGGAGGTGAGGTGTTGGTTTTTCTGCTTATTCTGAGCACGGAGATTCTCTGAAGTGTTTCTGTGCAAGAGGAAGTCGCTATGCATTTGGGAAATGGAAGAAAAATGTTTGCACCTGAATGTTATGGTGGCTGAAATTTTTTGTGACAAAGTGACTAATCCATACAGGATATCATAGCAGCAATGTCCAGGAGCAAATCAAAGCTTTTTCCTCAATGCAGTTGGCCATCGCATCTATCTTTGTCTTCTGGTGTTTCAGCTCCAATTATGGAGAACCATGAGATCCTGATGAAGGACGGTGCTGCTGACGGGGAAGCCAAAGTCATTGCCAAGGGAGACATTATCACCACTGTAACAACTGAGAAAAAGGCGGAGGAAGAGAAAGCTGAGCAGGGGGACGCTAAGAAGGACTTAGCAGAGACACCAGAACCTGCTGCTACATCACCGCTAAGACAAGACACAAAGGTAAGTTGCTGTCCACCAGGATCAGCGCACGGTCGGGGTTGCATTTCATTTAGACTTCAGACTTCAAGGAAACTTGCAGAGTCACTGGATGTTTTGTTTTTGATTCAGAGAGGTGCCACATGTGAAAGACTAAGATTGTTTCTTAGAAGCTGCAGTTATTATGTTTTAAGCCCTTTCTGAGATTTTAATTTTGCTTTCTTTCTTAATAGACTTCTTCTTGGCTGATGAGAATTTCCCACTTGCTATCAGCTTAACCCTGTGCAGTAGACAAGGCCTAAATGCTTCTTCTCATTTTCTGTGCGCTTTACTAATTAGCTTTTCTTTTCTTGTTCTTCCTTTGACCCCCACACTATACTCGTGTGTGCTCATGCTTATTCTCCCCCTTCCCTTCCCCAACACACACACACACGGTCATCTCTTCATTGTCATTTCCCTCTGCCAGTGCCCCCCTCATGCATACACATCCGACCCCCTCCGTTCTGAGCTCTCGCTCCCTTCATCCCCCATTTCATCAACTAAAGTACGGCGCAGGCACAAGGAGAACGCCCGAAAGCGGGCCTCATCAGTCAGTCCAGTCAAGAGCGGTACTGGGTGCCGCCGCCGGCAAGCCCGTGCAGACCATAAAGCCGCCCTGCTGGAGGAGCAGGCGCTGCTTTTGTCAGCCCGCAAGCAGAGGCTGGAGCAGGGCAAAAGTCGGGGCGGCACGCTCTTCTCCTTCTCCCTGCACCTGCCCGACCTGTCGTCCATCCTAGATGAGGATGGCTACATCACATTCCCTGACCTGTCAGAGATGCGCTTCCTTCCTGAGTGTGCGCAGAACTTCCTCCCCATCAAGTCACCATCACTCATCCCTTGCTTCCTTTTCATCTTCTTCTTCCTGCTTTCCACTTCCTTCTCCGTGCCCTATGCCCTCACCCTCTCCTTCCCACTGGCGCTGTGCCTCTGCTACCTGGAGCCCAAGGCAGCCTCCCTGACCGCCTCCCTAGCCCAGAGTTACCATGACCATGACAGTTCAGAGGAAGAGGAGGTGTGTTTTGCGTACGCCTGTATGTTCCAGTACCCGACCCTGGCTTAGAATGACAGTCCATGATATCGGTTAACCCCTTTCCGTGTCCTCTGCCGTTTCACCAGTTCAGAGCCGACCTGGAGACTGTGTCTGTCCCAGTGTCTGTCAGTCTCCTACTTTCAGAACCTCATCTCTGCCCAGTCACATTCATCCTGTAGACTTCATCCTCATCAGCATCACGAGTACACGGAGATGAACTTGCAAGTCTCACCCTTTCATATTTGATGCACGTTTAATGAGAGGGTTAGACACAAGTAGTCAGGGACATTAAGAGCTTCTGAGCCGCTTCAGTGACACGTTACCATGAACTCCTACTGAAAAAAAAAAAAGTTCACTATCTGACCGAGCACATTGATTTTACACATTATGAGCATCTGAAGAAGTCACCTGTCTTCATTTAGTCACCAATCCTTCACCAAACCCCACAAAGAAAAACACAGCTTTTGTGGCTAACCCATCTCAGTGTTATCATATACATTCAGGGCTTTTATAGATTAAAACGTGATCCATACCAGCTGCATGGGAACACATCCATATGCCGTATATCTGCACTCAGTCTCTCTGCATTGCGTCCAGAAGAGCAGCACTAATTAAAATGAAATTAAATTCAAACTGAACATCAGCTGAAAAGGGCCCCGAGTGTTTCAGTGAAGAGGCTTGCCATGTGGAGTGCAAAGATGTGCTGCTTTTCCCTCAAGCAGCACTCTTTGCAGTCACCAGTTATGAGTGCAGTGTAATACACGCCGCGATGCAGAGAGACGGTGAAAGATAAATGCATCCTAATCACCCCAGCATGCATGACGTGAGAGGAGGGGGAGGGCCTGAAAGTCAGGTTACTGTTCGGCAACAAATTTTTCCTGTCAAGTGTTTTGTGTTTGTACAGTGACTACACAGCATATGATTGACATAAACCAGGATTTAGGCTCTCCTAATCACAAATTTGTATTATTGATTTTTAAAAAAAGATATCAGATGTTACCCTAAAATGTCAAAGTGACTGACCGAAGGTTTCATCTTCCTCTGAGTCTGTTTTGCTTCTGCTTATTTTTCATTTGCTTTTTAACTTCTTTTTTTTTTTGTGGTTGTTCTTTTGCAGAACATAATTGCAGTATTGTCTGATAATCAGTAGCTGACAGTGCAAACAGCCAATGCATTTCCATCTTCCCCATTATTGTGGCTGTGAAGAATTTCTGTAGAGCATAAATGAATAGTCAAAGTTCACAAGTTTGGTTGTTCTTGTTTTTTTGTTTTTTTGTTTGCTTTCGACTTGGAACCGTTTGGGTGTGTCTGTGAATGCAGACTGACAGCGAACAAACTGATTTTGCCTTTGATGGAGAGATGACCGCTACAGAGGTTTGTACACAAAGGAAATAAAAGAAAAAAACAAGGAAGTGCTGGTGAATTATAGGTCTGGTAACCACTGAAGCATTTTCGCGAAAATGCGTGCGTTTTTAAACTCGTGTATGTAATGCATGCTCTGGATCTTGTTATGGCAATTTAGTCCTCTCCCCTTTTTCACGTATTAAACCGCATGTCACAATATCTGCACTTCTATCTCGTGAGTCTTTTCTACAGACCGTTTCTAC
The DNA here is from genome assembly GCA_015108515.1 of Hemichromis elongatus. NCBI lineage: Eukaryota > Metazoa > Chordata > Actinopteri > Cichliformes > Cichlidae > Hemichromis > Hemichromis elongatus. The sequence goes on from VUQR01030604.1 coordinate 62,105, forward strand.
TGACCGTTGGCTAGCCCTGCACCTGTTGCAGTGTCTGTTGATGATGGACTTTAATTTGTAAAACCTAGAAACAAAAGCCCTTTTTAAACAAAGAGGATTTCAGACAGGCTTCTCGTGTCTGTGTTATTTCACCATCTGAAGTGAAAAATATTGCCAGCTTCTGTTGGCTGCAGCTGCTTTAATGCGCTCATTTTGGCCATAAATGGGGACATAACCATCCCAAACTAATTTGGATATTTCTATCTAATCGCTGCTGAAGTCTGGGAGGATCAGAAAAAGCTGTTACTTGTAGCCAAAGGCTAAATACTGGTGGTTACACTTGCAGTCAGAAAAGAGAGCTTTTTTAAGAAACCTCTCAGCACACAAATCAATGTCCACTTGTTTTGTGGATGTTGGTAATACTTGTTTATTAATTTAAGAGTAAGATCAATATCATGCTGTTTAGTATAGAGCAGAGAAAGTCCAAAGGTGGACATGACTGCAGTTGCTTGTTACATATTGTGTCGTCGTGGACTGTAGTTGTTCAGAGCTGGGCATTAGCTAACTGTCAGTTTCTGTTCATTATCTTTACCCTTTCTTTCCCTCTCTTACCTCTGCTTGCTTGTCCTTGTTGCTCGCTTTCTCTTTCCCTTCACCTGGTTTTTCCATCTGCGTCTCTTCTTAAATAGCATCTTACTGTCTTGTCTCACTGTCTCTATGCTTTCCTCCTTACTTGCTGCCAGTCTGAAGCAGATGAAGACTCTGAGATGCGGACGCAGGTACACTGGGCTTGCTTCGCAGCCCTGCTCAGTGCATCACACCAACATCAGATGCACTGAGCCGCTCACAAATCAGCCATCAGTCATTTTGTGCCATCCATCTGCCTTGGCTTGCCTGTTGCTGTTGCTGCTGCTGCTCACTATCATACTTTACATCAGACTCTTGCTAAAATCCACTGCGCAGACTTCTGCTGCTTATTTTTGTGGAGTCATGGTTATGTTTAATTTCCTGCTGTTGCTACACCCACGACTTAGATTTCAATTTTCAAGGTTCTTTATAACCTGTGACTTTTCGGTGCGTTGACGCTTACCCTCATTTGTCACCTACAGCCATACTGTACAAGACGAGGCTCCCATTTTCTCCTAAAACTATTTTGATTTTAATAAATCATCTTATTCCCTTATTTATAATTCCTCTCCCCCTTTTTTTGTCTTTGCAGTATAGTTTCATAAGACGAGTAAAAGGGGAAAACGTTTTTATCAGACATAGTAATCTGATGCTAGAGGTTGGTAAGAAAAAGAACATGCATGACTGAAATGTGCATGCAGGTTACTTTGGTAAGAGGAAACCTAACTGGTGGTATCCAAGTGGTAACAGATGTGTCTAACTGATGAGTGTTTGCTAGTATTTGAGATTTGGAGGATTTAATTTATGAGTTAGACTTGCTGTGAGCATCCAAATGTATTCTTATGACAAAACAGGCTGAAATAGGTCAATATTAACCTTGAATGAGATTTGGGAGTGTTCTTCTTAACTAAACCTTTGAAACTTAATCTGTAAATCTCTGCATGTACCCCCTCCCCCCAGAAAATTAAGTTAGTCTTAAATGCTTCTTTAGCATTTCAGTACAAGCTGCTACTTTCTTACCAGCTGCCATGTGGGTGTACCTTTTTTTGCTGTTTGTGCTAGCTGCTGCACAGGTAACCTGCACAAAGTCATAAACAGGCCTGTGAACAATAAATATGATGAGCCGAGGAAGCAAATAATGCAACTGATTTAGAGCTGCATTTTATGCTGTCCGCGTATTTTTGGCAATTCTTTGGAAATGTAAGCTACCATTGCGTACATGAAGCATGGCCGCCGTTCCCTCCGCGCTGCTCCTGCCCTCATCACTGTGTCACGGTTGATCGGCCACTTTAGGACACAGAGCCTCCGGCGGAGGTCGCCAAGCACCAGACCAACATCAGCGAATTGAAGCGTTCCTTCCTGGAGACCGGCGGAAGCATCACCACACCCGGTCAGACGGAGTGGGAGAAGAGACTCTCCTCGTCCCCTATGCGCTCACCCAGATCGGATGAGGCACCAATGATAGAGCCGCTGGAGCTGGATGTAAGCTGCAGCGCCACAGCAGACTGAATGATGGCATGTGTGTGTAGAGGATGACATCACCAAGGAGATTTCCTTTGTTTTTTTTTTGTTTTTTTCTTTTTCTAAAAGAAAGTAGTCAGTTCAGGATTTACTGCATATTGACTCATAAAGCAGTAAATTTAATATTCATAATAAGCCTAGGGCTAGATTTTATTTATTTATTTATTTTTTTAACGGTGTGAGCGTGGGCACAAATCCCAAATGGTTTCAGTGCATATGAAAGGAGACGATGGGCACCTTGACAGAGGAGAATGATCTGTAAAGTCATTCAGCGCTGAATAAAGTTAATTTCAGTGAGTGGGGTTCTCTTTCCCTCTTATCAGCTCATGTCTTCGGCAACTGATTATCATATTAATTTGTCCCGGTAATGGATGAAGTCATTAACCAGTGGTGTGATTGTTGTGCTCAGTGACATTATGTGCATTTTTATCACAGTTTCTCCTTGTGATGTGTAAAATTATCTGATGGACTTGTGCAGGACGAATGAGCGGCACTAATTAAAGTCTGTGAAGACGAGTCACTGACGACTAGTGTGTCTGACTGAAATGCGATAAGGTGAAGGAGTTTAGGATCCAGAGTTGCCACAATGGAGCATGTAGTTCCACTGGTTGTGTCCGTTCTTGTATTTATCTTGAATATGTGTGACTTTTTTAAATGTCTATTTATGTTTTGTTCTCTCTGCAGAAAGAAGATGAGCCAGCAGCAGATGAGACAAAAGAGGAAGTGGAACCTAAAATCACAGAGGTAAGCTGCTTCCACTGAGTTAATATTGAAAATGTGTGGGGTTTCTTTTACTTTTATCTATGTGGAATTTGTAGCGTGTGGCTCTTTGTATTTCAGATGTCCGATGAAAGAACAGTGTTTCTGTCATTTTCTGCTTTTTTTTTCCAACACACTTTAAGACTTAAAAATCAGTTTGAAAGCTTTTAAAACATCACTTTTTCTTTCAAGTTTAGAAACAGCTAAAAGACTTATTAGTTCTTATAGTGACAGGACCTCTGTGTCTGCACAGGGACACTAGAACTTGCAGTTCTTGGAGAAATTGAAGTGTGATGACTAAGAGCTGCAAATTGCCTGTGGTTGTTGAGAGGATGCCGCCGTTGTGGCGTAAATGCATGCTTTTTTTTTTTTTTTTTTAGGTTTGGTAC
>VUQR01030605.1:0-12172 GCA_015108515.1 Hemichromis elongatus
AGCAGACATGAACATTAATGCTGAAGCAAAGAAGAAGTAGCACTGACTGATAGTGAAACTGAGACAGTAACCAGAGAAGTGGATAAAAGGAAACGTGGTTTATTTACTGATCTCAGTTCAGTATTCTGCTCAGATGAGAGACACAAAAACACAAACCAAGTGTTAAAAAATTGACCACCACAGATCAGGTGACTTTTGTTTACAAAGCAGTTTTTAAATAGTACTCTGTGTTTATTAATTTAAATCTATGTTTGTAAATTGAAAATATAGTTTATGAATTAAATTTTAAATAAGAAAATATACACATGGTTTATCTTTGAGATCCCTGAATCGGGTTTCTGCAGACTATAAACCAAACCTGTACTGTGCCATAATGACCCGTGAACCAGCCAAACCCCAACTGAGTGGTGCTTTCTATTCTCACATGACTTTTTTGTCTGTATCACATGTACTTAGATTGATTTGTTTCTTTTTCACAAACTACTTTGAATTTTGAAGTAGCTTTTTTCCTGAAGTTTAATTTTGCTGTTAATGTTTTTATTAGAACTAGCTGGTGGGTTGCAAATGGTTCCATGTCATAAAACACAATTACCAAAGAATCACCTGAACCAGCAAACTGCCTTACAGACAGGAGGTTGACTCAAACAGTTTATCAAACAAACAGTTCATTTTATTTCAGTGATGTACAGAATATTGTTATTTCTAATATTCATACATAACTTGTGTTTTAGCTGTCACAGAAACAGTTCTTTATTTATAAACATGACTGATGAGTGTGTACTTCAATAATTTTACATTAAATTTGTTATGGGTTGTTTGGATTATGAATTATGTAGTTGCTGTTTAAAGAGCATGTGGGTAGTGTTGCTCATGTTCTTATTTTCCCCGGTGTTTTAAATAAGTTTCAGACTGAATCTCTGCTGTTTTGTTTTCTTTGTGTGCAGACATGAGGAAACTGCGCTGTGTAAGAGACTCTGACAGCTGCTGGAAACAAATGATGAAATGTGAGAATGTAAGGAGATCAAAATGATGCTTGAATAGAATAAAAAGCAGAATAACAGTGTCGTAATGTGAGCTTTGAGAATTACACTTCTGACTAGGTTTGCAAGTTATTTAGGGTTAAAGGGACAGTTTGCCTTCTTCCCATGGCCTGTGGTGCTGTTTGTACATCTATAGATTATTTTAGTGTGATGTGTCCAGTTTTAGAGATGAGCTGTAGAAGTGTCTGACTTCTGTTGAGTGTGACAGATCTAAATGGCAAAAAAAAAAAAATAGTGATTTTTTTAATAGGCAAAAAAGGGGTTTTACACATACAGCAATAACAGTTAAAAAAAATCTAAATTTGTAAAAACTAAAGAACCAGACAGGTGCTGTGACGTAACTCTGATGTGAAACATAATTCGCTGTCATATTTATGCTTATTTCTCTTCACCGGGGAAAATAAACATGAACCTGCCTGCTTCTCCTCTTGTGTGTACAGCTGAGGCTCCTCTCTCCTGATCCACAAGTAAAAATCAGCATCATAGCAGAGAGGTGGCACTGCATCAGTCAGCATGTGACTGAAATAACTATTAGTTTACTTTGATTGAATTCTAGTTTTTATTACTTCAATATCATCTTTATTTTTATTGTAGGATTGTTTTTTTTTCTTTAATATTTAGTTTCAGTTGGTCTGACTTTCCTTTATTTATTTTTTAACCCCTCGCCTATAAAAGGTCGATGGTGTGCTGAGATCAGCCCGTTAGGCGGACGGGAGGTGTGGACACGCGTGTTTGTGAATGCCATAACTTGAAAACGAGGCAATGTAGGAGCTTTAAATTTATGCCATAGATGGATCTACTCACATTTCAGTGGCCTTGACCTCAAGGTCAGGGATCTGGGGTCAAGAGTTCTGCAATTCTTGTGAATGCAAGAACAAAGTAAAGTAGAATTTTATAATTGGCCCCACGGGTGTGCGTACTAGTAGGCTGAAGGGCAGCAGTGACGCTAGGCAGTGTTTTTACTATTTAAACACGTTTATTTGGACTTTGTTTCTAAAACTGAGGAATTTGTCTGATTTAAGAGGAACCTGACTTACTTATTGCCTGCCATCTATAATCCAGTTCTGAGATCCCTGCCCAGACGCCTTAACGCCCACTCACATCCTGGGCCATCTGTCCTCTGGAATTCACATGATAGGGTGAGGCCAGGTTTCACAATGAGTTCACCTGAAACCATGGCTGATGCGCATGTGACCCGCACCCCTTTTCACACATCGTGTGATTAGGCAGAGGATCAGTAGGGGGCCCATTGTCCCTCTACGAGGGACACTCCCACAAGGCTTAAATATGGGACTCTCCACCATTTGACCCTAGAACTGAAGAAGCTTCTCGGATGAGAGGTGAAACGTCTTCAAGCAACCTAAAGAAGTCCAGATGCCTTTTCCTTACAGCTCCTTAGACTACGATGACCTGGATGACTGAGAACCTTCACAGACAAACCTGACTTACCATCACATATAACACATGAACTAAAGCTTCTTGTAAACAAAGACTGAAAACAAGACATTTTCAATTTTATTAAAAAATTATATTTTTCTATACATATTTTTAATTAATTAATATATAATATTTCTTTTTTTGTCCTTTGTGTTTGGTCAATGTGGGAAATAAATCTTTACTTGTAGTTTTTAATGACAAAAATAAAGTATATAAAGTTATTAAAAACCTCAGTGAGTCTCTGATAAAACAGCTTCAGGGGCTTCACAGAAAGTCAATGAGTGGAAACCAGAATTACATTTTCCTTCTGAGGAATGAGAAGCTGAAGCTTCCTGTGCTTCCTCTCTCTGCTCCTGTACGATACTGAAAAACTGATTTGGATCACTCAGAGAAGTCATACTCAGTGGTGACATCAACGGCAACATCCTCATCCTGTCCAACCTGATTTTTCATCTCCATGGAAACGACAAGTCTGATTCCTGTAAATACAGTGAACACATCAGTGCCCTGTACTATGAAACACATCCAACATACCCAGAGTGTCTTTAGGTTACCTGGGTTCACTTACACAACATTGGTAATTTGTAGTGACGTAAAGATGGTTGTTCATTTAGCTGGTTACCAATCTAGGTATGAGTGCGAGAGAAGTGTGGGGACGTTTTGCTTCCTTTGTCTCATTACACGTGATTGTCTTGTTGTTTCATGACAAGATAATCAGTGAGCCCAGATGCAGACACACAAACTAAAACACTGCCTTTTAATGCCAAAGTCTATAAACAATAAACAAAATCCAAAATAGAAGCAAGACACAAAAGTGACCAGTAAACACCAGAGTATCTTTACAGACACTCAAACAAAAAAACAACTGAAAACTGGTAAGAAACATGAAGACTAACCTGAGAAAAAAAATCCAGGAAAACCAGGAAATAGCTAGTACTTAAAAGTAATAATAATTATAATAATGTAAACTCAAAACACCATGAACACAGGTATCTAAACTCAAGAAAGCAAAACTAAGGACAATGAAACACATCACATAACCCAGGATGACAACATCGATGCACCTGTGTGGGTATCTACCTGAGCGTGTGGTGTAGATCCGGTCCAAGCAGACGGACAGCAGCAGACCGGTTGTGATGAAGTATGGACAGAAGACCAGCAGGTGGTAGAGAAGTCTAAGCACAGAGGAAGGAGGAGGTTGAGGAGGTGAGGAAGAGTCGGTTGGAAGAGAAGAAAGGGGAAGAGAGGAGCTGGAGGGCATAGTTTCAAGATGAGGAGGAGCCAAAGAAGATCTGACAGTGGTTGTAGGAGGATCTGTAGAAAGAGCAATTTCAGTTTATTAAATCAGTTTGTCACTATGAAATGTTTACTCTGAGTAAAATGACTTGGTTCAAACTTGTCACTGCACCCTCCCCTCGGAAACACTGCTGACGTTTTGAAACCGATGGTTGTGTTAACCCCCTAGAACCTGCCGTCCACATATGTGGACATCACATTTTGGGTTGTCTAGGCCACAATACTAAATTTTGCTCTACAATAGTCTGATATACTCTTCTCAGAAACTATATCAGGTAAAAAGATAACGCTTTGTTTTTACATTCATCCAGTCCCAATCAGCCTAAATAGCAAAGAGAAATAAAAAATGCATGATATGAAAGATTTTGGGTCTTAGGAGGTTAAATATGATCACAGGAAATTGTCTTAAATACGATTCAACTGTTTCTCAGTTCTTCATGATATACCTTTCCTTCACTTCATGATGCTCTCCATCAATGCCAATGAAAATGTTTACAAAGATGCAAAACGGATAACTTTTTTACTATTTAACCACAATGACAGTGAGTGATATCAGTGCACTGACCTCTGACCCTCAGGAAGCTTTGAGGAGATGGTCCAGCCAGATCAGTAGCACACCAGTAGAGACCCTCATTAGACTGCTGCACATTGGAGAGGATGTGCTCTTCATATCCAGATCCAAGAAGATTTCCACTGGAGAAGAAGTAAGCTGCCACCATGTCACCATTGATCTGTCTGCAACGCAAAGTGACATCACTTCCGGTGATAACAGGAAGTGCAGGGATCTCCAGGATCACACCTTTTTCTGTATATGAAACAAAATATTCATAAAGAGAGAAAGAGTTACATCAACAGAGCAGTCAAAAGCTAAGGCTTCAGCAGGCGTCATCAGTCACCTGTACTTTTGGGGTCAGTCAGACAGTATAGCAGATTTGGAGCCATATTCTAGGAACATCCAAACTCAGGAGAGAGTGAGACAGAAAAAAATGGATGTTTTTGCATTTATTTATTTTTTTTGTCTGTCCTAACCAGCACTGTAGCAACTTTGAAACAAAATGCCCAACAGATTTACTTTCTCAAGTGGACTTTTTTGTTATGGCGGTGAGATCATAGGGCTGCACGAAGGCAGGGAGCAGTAGGTGTGCAGAACTGTCCTAGTGAGAGAAGTCCTTTTTTTATGTCTTGCAGTAAGAGGGAGCGGGGTTGTTGACGAGGTGACAGCAGAAGAGGAGTGCCTGCGTCCCGGCTTGCCGAAACCACAGAAATAGTTGCACCTCAATAGTTGCCTGGGTGGAGCTCACTGCGGGCTCCTACTTTTGGCCCACGCACCTGGTTCTAATTATACAGCTAATCATTCATGGCTATTTAAGACTGGGGCTTGGATCCTGTCATTGCTGGATGATTGCATGAGACGTGTTAGTCTTGGTTTCTAGCTTTCGTAACATTTCCGGAATAAATTCGTCTTTTTGAGATTTGCCTCTCTTTGTGCACAGTTTTCCCGGACCTGCTGCCTACCTTCTTGTTTTGGATTACGAGTGTGTTGGTGTGTGGATTCATGTGTTTGAGCGCAAGTGTGTGAGAAGACCTTTTACTTCCCAAATCGCCCTTGGACCCCCTGTACCCCTGGCTCATTCCCCCCACATGTATATATAGCGCTCTTGGTGTTGTGTAAATAAACTGGCATGTTGAACTTCCAGTGTGCGCCTGACTCCTTTTTCTACCCATGACACTAAAGGTGTTCTGTCAGGTTGAGGTCAGGACTGCAGCCCAGTCAAGTTCTTCCACACCAAACTGGCTCATCCATGGTTTTATGAATGTGCTTTGTGCCTGGGTGTGCAGCCATGTAAGAACAGGAAGAGCCCATCACCAAACTGTTCCCACAAAGTTGCATGAAACTATGCAAAATGTCTTGGTATGCTGAAGTATTAAGAGTTCCTTTCACTGAAACTAAGAACTGAGACCTATACCTAATCTTAAAAGTAGAGATAGTGTCTGTCTCCTGAATCCAAACTGAAGCTGGTTCCATAGAAGAAGAGTCTGAAATTAAAGGCACTGCCTCCCATATTAATTTTAAATGCTTTAGGAACAACAAGTAAGTATGCAGAGTGAAAGTGAAGTCCTCTAATGGGGTGATATGGTACTACAACGTCATTAAGATAAGATGGGGCCTGATTATTGAAGACGTTGTATGTGAGCAGCAGGATTTTTAATTTAATTCTGGATTTAATACGGAGCCAATGAAGGGAAGCATTTTTGATTAACTGAAGGCTTATCAGGACGTTTTAGGACATTCTGATAATAATTAACTACACTTAAATAACAGATTTCCAATGTTTTCTTTAACATCTATATTGAAAGACATATCCAAAAAGGGCTTCTCACAGGTCTAGTACTAGGCAAGGAAATATCATCCATACACAAGAGAAAACACCACTGTGCATTTCATTTCAAGAGGAAGTGATATAATACTACATTGAGAGCAAACATATTTTTTTGTCTGATCTGACAGATGATTTGTAATTCTTGAAAAGTATTGAGGGTAACTTTACAGAGACCTTTGGGAACACTGTCTGTACCTGAACTACTGATGGAGACAACATCAGTCTTCTCTCCAAAACTGGATTCACACCAGTAATCGGCACTCAAAACTTTTTTGAAGTCCAGAACACAAGAGAAGCCATGAACCCTTCCAAAGCTTGAAGCAGCAGCTGCTCCACAGTCCTCAGTGAGTCCTCCTCTGGTCCTCTTCACTTTCCATCCATCAACTGTCTGTCCATCATCGACACAACTCAGAGACACTGAAGAAGAAGATCCACTGAAGAACTGCTGAAGGTTTGGACTGACAGACAGAGACACTGGAGGACACACACACACACAGTAAATGTATTTGTGTTCTTGTTGGAGTCTCACTGATTGTTTTCACTTGAACTCACCTGCAGAAACAGTCAGTGGAGGCAGCAGCAGCACACACACATCTGCAATGGGAAGCAAATTCACAGAGTTAAAAGTTCAAACTTCTTAGAGATATATTCTCTCCAGCATATCATCTGCCCCGGTTCTCCTCCCGGTGAGACATGCCCAGAACATATCACCCAGGCTTAAGAGGCATCCTTGTCACATACCCGATCCAGCTCAACTGACTCTTTTTGGTGTGGAGGAGCAGCGGCTCTACTCTGAGCCCCTCCCAGATGGCCAAACTTCTCACCTTCTCTCTAGGGGAGAGGCCAGCCATCCTCTGGAGGAAGTTTGTATCGTTTGTATCCGCAATCTCGTTCTTTCAGTCACTACTCACAGCTTATGACCATAGTTGAGGGTAGGGCCGTAGATTGACCAGTAAATTGAGAGCTTCACTTTTACACTCAGCTCTCTGTTTACCTCAACAGACCGGTGCTGCATTCGCATCATTGCAGCTGCAGCACAAATCCATCTATCAATCTCCCGATCCTTTCTCCTGTCACTCAAAAAAATATACCCCAAGCTACTTAAACTCCCGAGGTGGAGTACCCTCCTGCCCCCAACCCAGGAACTCAGGCTCCTTATCTACCAAAGAAATGACATTCCATGTCTCAAATGCTGTTATTGATCAGAAGTCTTGGGTAAGTTCATGTTCCGAAGTAGCAGGATCTGGTTTCTCAGCTGCCGTGCAGAACACCGGTCCTTAAAGCGAATCCTCTTTATGACAGCTTTGTTGCATTGTGTTCAAAAGGTCTCACTTTCCAGAGGGCTTAATTCTTTTTCCTACTGATGTCAGTGACGCATCACTTCTTTCTTTGATGGATTCCAAATCTTGAAGAATCTGTCTCAACTTAGTCATCTTCTGAGTCATGCTGCGATCACAGATATTCTGAAGAACATTGTCAGTTTTAATGCTTCCATTAGAGATGACCACCTCCCTCAGATTATTATTTTTTCATTCTTTCTAAACCTCCCTACTACTCGTTACTGTAATCAGAGGACGCATTTGGTGGTGTTGGGCAGAGTTGTCTACTTTTCATGTTTCATGCTGAAAAACCTTTAAGCATCATGTATTTAACATGAACTATCAGTATGGCTGAAACTAAATTGATAAAGACAGGAGACATACAGTTTAATCCACTTTTAAAATGCATATTAATTATACAAAATGAGATAAAAGATGAATGTGTCCCTTTGCAGCTTTTAAACTTGGTGACAAAATTATTTAAATTTTTTTTCTCATTTTCTGGTGTACTTCATACCTGTGTACAGAAACAAACTAACGTTCTTTTTGTACCTCCTAAAGTACCAACAAACCTTGACACTCATAGAGTGTCCTTAAGCTGGACTCACTCTGATCTCTGTGGGAGCTGAAATAAAAAAGTGTAGGAGCTCTATGCGACTCACCAAAGAGCAGTGTGGCAGGTGTGGTCTTCATGTTGTCTGGATGATGACTGAAGATGAAAGTGAGGAACAGAATCTCACTTCAGCTCTTAACAGCAGCCTGTTACCACATTAAAGACGGAAGTCTCAGAATGAAACCTGGTTTAAATGACCAGCAGGCTGGAGCTTTGTTAAAAAAAACAAGGAAAATGTCCCCCCAAAAACTTTGTCATTACAACAACTTAAACATGACAGTATTTCTCTTAAAAAAAAAACGAGTTTAGCTTTTGAAAGTGTAAATGCAATCACATATAGACTATAAACAATGGTCAACTGATAATACTACTTTTAGTTTACTAAAATAAATATTCAAAGATATTTGTGATGGATTTCATTTTGCAAACCAAAATGTCCAGTTAAGGCTCATATTCACTAACTATTCCAGAAAATAAAAATAATCTGAAAGTTTTTTTGTTTATTTATTTATTTTTGTTTGTTTGTTTTGGGAGGAGGGGTATTTTTTCTGACAACATAGTATTTTATTCTAAGTTATATAATATGTTATTCTTTTATTCAATTGCACTTCATTGTTTTTGCTGCTGTAACTTTGCACTGTCCACTTTCTGCTGTGACACAACAGATTTCCCTGGTGTGGGACACTAATAAAGGTTTATCTTATCTTCTTATGTTATCTTAATATTTATACCTGCAGCACTCCTCTTGACCACCTCAGCCCAAGATGAGGCATTTCTAAAGATCAAGATGTTTATTTCAGAACCAGAGGCTGCAAACTATCATGAGAAATCAGATAACTTTGAGCTGCTTCTAAATAGCAAGACAAACTAAAGATGGTCAAATGATTTTTTTTTTTTTTTTTTAAGTGAGTCATTCTGACTTTTAAGCATCGACTTGTGTTTTAAAAGTAAATGTAGAACCCAGCTAGAAGTGTTAGTAACACCCAGTAGCATGTCTGATTAGGGAACTGTGACAAAGCAGACTGGTTAGACAAATGTGTCACATGAAACAGCATCACCATCCTTGTAAAACTTTACATTTGAAGTTCGAGTAGAGCATATGAAATTCTTCACAAATAGGCAACAACAGATCAATAAAGCTAATAAAATGCTACTTCATGAAAATTAAAGTAGCACAGCTTCAGCAGAGTAATTCTGATGTACAGAAACAAAGATGATGTTTTCGATTAAAGCAGTGTTATGGAAAAGATAATGACACTTCAGTAAAAAAAACACTGTATTCACTCAGATTTTGAGGGGTGGGGTTGCTTCTTTATTAAACTTGTCTTCTGACAGAATTCTCTTTAGAGACAATCAAAACTCTTGAGCTAGCTAAGAAGCTTGCTTAGAGAAACAGCAGCTATCCTTTATAGACGAACCACAGGCCAGACCACATCCTACCATTTCTTGTCATCATGCAGATTTCAGCCAACCACAGCCTTCAATGTTATGCAATACCCACTTTGTTCCTTTTTACTAAAAGAAAGTTTGAAAAATTTTACATATACAAAAATACACAAATACAGTTATGGTATACTGTATAAAGGCTGGAAGACTACAGAATATGGTGAAACAGGTAAAGAGGTTACAAGCTGATAAAGCAAACCCTTTGAATCAGCACTCATCGCCACACTGTTCTTGGTTTTATGTGTACACACCAAGGTTCAGGTTCAGTTTCCTAAAAGGTCACATCCAACTTACTTCATTATTGTGTGCCACAGATGACATCACAATTAAAAGTTTATAAATGAAACCTATGTGACGCATTGTTGACTACTGTATGGTGTAACCATACTGAAAGGGAACAGTGAGAACAGAGTGTGATTGTATTATAAATAAACTACTGTAGGACATTATCAGCAGCTTTAAATGCTTTGTGTTGGATGATTGTTGTACAGTTCTCAGTGTTATTACCATGTTCCTGTCATTTCTGTGGACATGAAATACGTCAGGGGTATAAATCCAACTGTATCAGCCGACAGGATGTCAGACCAGTGTTTGTTCTGCTGCTGAAGGTTAGCGGTCTTCACAGGAAGCTGATTTTAGTCAAGTGTAAAGTTTCCATTACCATCTTCACAGCCGCATGATGATCTTCTTTGGTCTTGCAGCAGAGGAGGAATGATCAGAATAACCTGTCCCAGTCACACTGAAGCCTTTAAGGTAGATCCTGATGAGTGAAAGGAACACTGGTGGAGTCTGAGATGCAAGTCTTTACAAGATCTGTTGGTGGTGACTTTGATGCAGTGTAAACCATCACCAGTTTCCACTGTGCTTCTCAGTGTTGGGTGGGTTACTTTTAAAAAAGTAATTAGTTATAGTTACTTGTAACTATCTTTTGACTACTTTATCTATATTTATCCTTAAAAGTTATTTACTTTGCCTTGTTTGTGATCATTATTTTCAGCACAACCTCACATGTCTGAATTTACAGCGATTTTTTCATTTTGATAAATTGTATTAACACAATTGATCTAAAATCAGACAAAAAAATTAAATCTGAGTAGAAAAAAAGTTGTTTTTTTCTTTAATATAACCACAAACATGTTTAACTAATCGTTTTCATAACTTTAAATGCAAATGCACACGTTTTGCAAACAACAAAGCTTTGTAGGTATTTACCTAAAAATGCAGCCAAGGTGGGTTTTTTACTCATAACCATTTTAAACTATTTACAGAACAATCAGGTGTGAGAGCTTGTTTTTGTTTTGCTCAAAAGCTAAAGTGCTTTTGAGTGCCTTCCTTTGAAATTGCCATTTTGTACTGTTTCTTCCCGCGGTAAACAAAAACAACTACAGTTTTCAGGAAAAAAACATTGTGTATTTTTTCATCATAACTCTACTTTTATGTGGCTTATCAACACAATTCATAAACTGGTATACAGTTTAAAGTCCACACTCTTAAAACACAAATGAAGACTCAGGGTTGTCTTGGGTTGACATAGCATCTTGTTGCTATGCCATCTTAAATTGGTCATGTGATTGTTTTACTACTTTAGTTCCTCAGCCAATCAGCAGCACTTGTGCAAATAAATAACTGAAAAGTGGGGTGTGCGTAATTATTCAGCCCCCTTTGGTCTGAGTGCAGTCAGTTGCCCATAGACATTGCCTGACTAAATAAAGTGTACCTGTGTGTAATCTAATATCAGTACAAATACAGCTGCTCTGTGACGGCCTCAGAGGTTGTCTAAGAGAATATTGGAAGCAACAACACCATGAAGTCCAAAGAACACACCAGATAGGTGTTACACCCCAGCCCAGGGAAACCAGCATGCAACATAAGAAAAGTGAAAAAAAGAAAAAGGGAAAAAAATGCCCCCACACTCCCTGCTCTCAAGGAAGAAAAACCAAAAAGATAACTGCCACGGATTTCACAACAGCCAGTCAGTTTATTGAGTCCCAAAAGGTAGCGGGCGTCAGGGTGAGCATGGCCAAAACAACAAACAAAACCTCTAAAAATGAAATGCAGCTGGCTTACCTACACAGAACCCCAAAAGAAAATTGCAGGTGTCTTACCTGCCTCCCTAACCAAAAACATGAGAAAAGGTTCCCAAAGAAAAATGGCTTCTCACCCCTACAGCTACCGAGTAAAAAATAAATACTGACAACTATTTACAACAAACTATTTACAACATGGCAAAAACTTCCAGAACATAAATCCACATGCAGCCACATGCACAGTTTGTTAGGAACAGAAAGTAGGCAGGGAGAGGGGGGGTGTGCTGGTTGAGAAGGGTCCTCATTTATAGCCCGCCTCTCCCAGTCCTCCACCAATGGTCAGCCTCCACCTGGAACTCACATCAAGAACACAGGACAAACTATGCCACCCTCTGGTGTGGCAGACAAAAAACACAGTACAAAAAATATCCATAGCACAGAATCATAACAAAGGTCAGGGATAAAGTTATTGAGAAATTTAAAGCAGGCTTAAGAGCCAATTGATGTGGTTCAGGCATCTGACAAGGATGCCCCCCGGGCGCCTCCTGGGTGAGGTTTTCCGGGCATGTCCCACCGGGAGGAGGCCCCGGGGCAGACCCAGGACACACTGGAG
>VUQR01030607.1:0-10509 GCA_015108515.1 Hemichromis elongatus
TTATCCTGTGGTAATGATGGAAGAGAGGAAGGAGCAGGAGGCAGAGAGAGGGAGAGACTGTGGGAGTCAAGCAGACGCCGTCGGATTCTCGTTCAGGTGTTACGCAACCCGGGGAGAGCAGACTCTTACCCTTCCTCGTGATTAATTGTGTGTCTCGGGCAGGAGATTGTGTCAGTTTAATCTGAAGTGCTGATCGTGCGAATAGGGCAAAAAATGAATGAATAAAAATAATAAAGTGAAACAAAGAATGTGCATTTAAGAACCGGAGAGCACTTCCTTTAATAAAATGCAATGACTGCTTTTCTCTCTAAATGAATCCCCACTCTCTTGATTTGTAGCAGAAATAGAATAAAAGTACAAAATTGTTGCTAAATTGTTTCTCATTTATTACGTTCCTGAATGTAACGTAAACGTACCGGAGTGGATGCAGCGGAGCGATGTGTGCGCGTCGTTCTTCCAAAAGCAAAAAAGGTAAAAAATAACGTTTTTTAGCCTCTACCTGGTGCCAAAACAGAGCAGTGATAAGGTTTTCCAACGTGAAATCACTTGTTTGCGTTGGAGTGAGAATTAGGCCACAGACTAGCCTGAGAAGAGGGAGAGAAAAAAAAGATTGCGGGAATGCACGAATAATCTACAAGTTGTTTAAAATCAGGCGAAAGGCAAATGTTCACAACCCACTCAGTGACACCGGGGGTTTTGATTTAGGAGCGCGATGTGTGTATTTATGTGTGTGTGTTTGCGTGGACTGTAAAGGTCCAGTGGACAGGGCTCTCTTTACTCACCCTGACAGGCAGAAGGCTGTAAAAAATTGCACCATATTTCCTCTCAAGTCTCTTCAGATACTGAGAAGCAATGTTTTCACAGCTGCCTCACTCTCTCTTTTCTCCAGTTTCCCACTATGTGTGTGTATACTGTACATGTGTGAGCGCTGCTGTGTGTGTGTGTGTGCTTGCATACTATTTCTTTCCTTTTTTTATCCAGTGTGAGCAAAACTAAAAAACAAAAACTAGGTGCCAACTATTTGAGGCGCAGAGAGACATAGAAGAGAGGGTCTTTCTTTGTTCCACAAACCCCCCTCCTTGTTGTCTCAGATCTGTCCACATCTCAGCAAAATACCCCCCCCCACCACCACCACCACCACCACCACCTTGTTTTCCCACTTCTCCGCAGACATCTTGTTGTAATGATCTGTTCATGCAAAAAACCCCAATATGATTCACTGACTAATCAGCTTGCCACCTCCCCAAGAAATGTTACTTCTCGTATTTTGGGGCTTATTTAATTGAAAATGTGATTCTCGACATTCGATGGCGACTCGCAGCATGTGAAACATGGATGTGGCCTCCTCTGTATCCAATTAGAAGCCAGTCATCTATGATGACAGCGCTGTGTCGACAGGGAGGGAGGGGGCGGCAGCCGCTGCTGCAGCTAATAATAGACTAATAACTCTGACGGTGTCTGTGAGTGGTGTTATGTTGCCACGAGATGTTCGGCACTGTAGGAAAGTTTCGTGTTCCTATTGCAAGAGTGTTCGGTTGACATTTGCATATGAGTGAGTGTGTGTGCCTGTCCAAGTCCGAGCGTCTGCTGCTAGGTTGTTGAATTTTTGACCTTCTGCAGTGCTTTGTCCCTTTGTTTTTTGACAAGGCGTGAGCCCTTAATAAAAGAAGCAAAAATAAATAAATAATCATGTCACTCTACATCCATAGAGCTTTGGGTTAGGTCTCACAGGCCCAGAGACTCGTCAGTAACCCTTTAGCAACCTGCTAGCAATAATATATTCCTCTGCTGGTTTCTGGAGGCTGCTGGCTGTAACCAGGTGAAATCAATCACAAAGAGAGTCCAGACCCAAAACTTCCATGCAATTGCTTTGGTCGCTGGCAGATTGTTTCAGTTTCAGTTTCAAGGTTTATGTCATGTACACATAAACACCGTAGCCACATTCATCTATGAAATTCTTTGGCTTGTGTTCCTCAGCTTTATATGAGCATAAACAGCAGCGGTGCCCAATCCCAGTCCTCGAGAGCTACCGTCCTGCAGCTTTTAGCTGCATCCCTGCTCCAACACAGCTGAATCAAATGGTTTGATTCCCTCTTCAGCATGCCATCAAGTTTGGCAAAGGCCTGATAACAAGCCATTCATTTGATTCAGGTGTGTCGGAACAAGGATGCATCTAAAAGCTGCAGGACGGTAGCTCTCGAGGACTGGGATTGAGCACCCATGATATAGAGAGTGTGCAGTTATATTGTATATAGATTGTTGCAGTTGACCTTAGTTAGCATGCAAGATAGAAGACAGCTTGACTGCAAACAGTCTCCAACTACTAGCCAAGCGGTAGCTGACCTTGAAAATGTGCAGTGCAAACTGAAAACAGAGTCTTCACGATAAAATTCAAAATTACCCTCACCTTTACAACCAAAAAGTTTGAGTTTGAAAGCAGATAGTCTTTGTTTTGGTTTTGATCGCTGCAACGTTTACCTCTTTGTGATTATTTTTTTTACCTAGAGAACAACAACCACTTGTCAAATGTCGAGGAATACTCTTTAACAAGGGACCTGTGGCCTCAGGGGGTCAACGATGACAGAGGAGGTTGCTTCCTGTTGAAACACTGTCTTTAAGTACTTGCTCACAGGGGGTCATCCAATTGTTGGGGTGTATTTTTTTTATATTACTACAGTCTTACATTATATAGCACCTTGAGGCAACTATTATTGTGATTTGATGCTACATAAGTTAAGCGAATAAGTAAATAGCACTACTGTTGTGCTCTTTTTATTGAACTAGACCTGCAAGCACATTGCATGTGTCAGCTGGCATAAATGACATACTACTGACTCTGTTCAATCTTGTCAATCCTCTTTTTCACCTCTTCATCAGCTACAGTGATCACTTTTTAGTGAAGTTGAAAGAATTTGCTACTCTCAGCACTGCCTTGGTGTTTGTTTTACTTCAGGAACTAAAAGGTGTTTGGGTTAATTGCAAATAACACCAGATTTAACAAACAGAAAAGCAAGGTTGCTGGTCCAAAGGAGTGTAATCTACTGGATGTAGATTACATTTTTACCAGTAATACAACAGCAATCTTCATAGAAGACATTTCACAAAAAGACAGCGCTCAGGATTATTTTTCTATCTCATCCAGTATGACATGTGAGCTCAGATGTCGACTTTTTTACTTCCTACCTTAAAATTCTGTGCCCATAAACCCCACATCTCCCTCCAACCTTGACTACACGCTCCCTCTTTTCCTTAAGGAAACAGGTCGAATACAGAGGCTTGTGCTGCTCAGCTCACCCCACGTTCCAGCAGCTTGTACTGGGAGAACACATCGATCTGGACGCATTGCATAAAACCTTGAGTGTGGAAGGGTTAGTGTTTGTGCTTTACATTGCTTCACTCGAGCTGACAAACAGGAAAAAAAAAAAAAAGTCATTAATGATGTATCGTCTGCTGCCAGAGCAGACAGATCTAAATAGGTGTAAATATTTGCGAGCTGGTTAATTGCGTGTCCCTCGTGAGAGCGCGAGTGGCGGATTCTGCCAGCGAGACCATCACACCTGCTCTCAGAAGCCGCCACAAATGAAAATCAAAAGGAGTAGCTGGAGAGCCCTTCTATAATAATAGACGTTAAGGTCTGCAAGCAAAGCGGTGTTAGAAGAGGTGTTTTCATAATGGGATAGGGAGAGTGTGTCATGGTGTGCCATTGTGTATGTGTGTGTGTGTGTGTGTGTTCAACCAATAGACAGCAACAAAGAAAATCCACTCTGTTGTCTCACTGCATTCCTCATTGTGTGGCACATCTCCCTTCCCCTCCCCACCTATGCATTGTACATAACCTTGGCTTAACTGTCACCGCACGCCATGGCAAGAGCAGCAGGACACAAAGCCACTGACTGACTGCTGTGAGGCCAAAGGCTTAAGCAACCTTGTAATGTGTTTAAATGTCAACTCTTCTTAAACAATTCTCTAACCTTGGCTGCCATTCAGCCGTACTGTGCCCTCATTCACTGTGTGCAAGGTCAACGGGATCACACTGAAGCCTCAGTACTATAGACATGGCAAACAAAGTTAGCGTTACTGCCGATCTTTGCGTCCAACTTTTGCTCGATACACCAAAACAGAAATAGAAATGGACACAAGATTAAAACTGACAGATGCATAAGTACTCACAGTTTGCTTTACTCGTAATCATCGAGTCGGGTACAGCTCTTGCCTATTTTTTAAAAATTGTCTTCTACTTACAGTTTTGGTGGAAGGTAGAGAGGCCTGAGGGTAATGTTCCTGAGAGTAGCTGCTGTGATTTCAGAATGGAGTGTGTGTGTGTGTGTGTGTGTGTGTCTGTGTGTGTGTGTGTGCGCACTGCTGACAGGAAGATGATATACCGGCTGTGGCAAGTGCTGTCTGACAGTAAATGTCTCTCCCCCGGCCCCACCTCCCTCCACTCACCCTCCTCCATGTTTACAGTCTTAAATGGATTATGGTCCATGGGCAGCTCCACATCTGCTACCGGGTGTTCACGTGCGATGGGAAAGAGATCCCGTAACCAGCACCTCCACCGGGTGCGAACGTAGCCCCCCTCCCCCCGATTGAACACTAGCATGTCACTAATCACGTTAGCATCGATCACACAAGCGCCCCGGCTCTGACCTTGCTGCGCTGCGCTCCCCTCTGAGCTTCGATGAAGGTGCAGAGCAGCGTTAGTCAAGCTGCACTTCTTATGGAGCACTTAAGGGCACAAGGCTAACGGTGTCAGTGCATTAAAGAAGCACTAACATGCGGAAACTGTGCAGAAGCTATCACTCAGCAGACTCTCCCCGCTTTCTTTTTTTTTTTTGCGGTTAGAACTGTGGGGTTGGGAGAGCTTACATGTTTTATCCCCTTGTGTCAGTATGATGTGTGAGTGCGTGTGTGTGCGGGTGTGTGTGTGGGCTGCCGCCGCAGATACCCCCCCCCCACGCCGACCTCCCTCTTGTAATGCGCTAATATGCATTAGAATTAAGCTCGTGCCTCTGAAATGAAAACACCGGAATTAGCCGTCAAAATGAGAGCCACTGTGAAGAGAGCTGGAAAGAACGGGAGGGGGAGGGGGGTTCAGAGGGGCGTGGGGGGTTAGCGATATTATGAATGTAATGTTTCTTTTCATAAAGTCAGGGATGAGGTCGCCCCAAATGATTCCCCTCGACGTAAGTCCGGGAAATGAAGCTTGCTCTTTTCAACGGGGATAATTAGCTGGGCTGACAGTCGATCCCTATTTGTGACACCGATTTTTTTTTTCTTTCCCCTCTCTAGTTTGGGACTATAATCCCTCCTTTGAGGCTGCGCGAGTGACAGAAGTATTTTTGTCCTTCTAGAATATTCCAGCAATTAGAGAGGGGTACAATAATACCCATCATCTCCTTGTAATTAGCGAGCATTTGAGAGGATGCGAGAGAAACTGAGAGGCCTTTTGACCTCAACAAGGGGCTGAGCGGCGGTTTTGTGTGTCTCTGGGTCTCGGCACGCAGAAAAGAGAGTCGAGTTAGGATGAGTAAGCACTGTGCTTCCCACCAGAGCACAGTGTACCCATCCTTCACTGAAACTGCTGATTCGGCGTTAAAGCCCATGCACGCACCTTCAAAGAGAGTCGCCGTGTTTGTATGTGTGTGTGCGTCTGTCTGTGTGAGGTTGCGGTTAAAACCCGGGGGGCAGCACCTCTGTGTGTGTCTTTGAAAAGTTCCCTTCACGTCTGTTGTTGTTTTCAGCTGCCAACTCGCTGTTGACTGTCTGTGTCCGGCGATGGTTATCACGGCTGATGATGCCCTTCCCTGTCAGGCCGTGACCCCTCGCTTCCAGTGAATTATCATCCGTCAGAGACGGAGCGAGGAGGAGTGGGAGGGGGAGGCGGAGGAAGGATACAGAAGTGCAGGGGACAAAGGGAAGTTTTGGATGAGTGCCTCCGAGGTGTTTAATTGTCTTCATTGGTGACCGCCCCCACCTGCTCGCTTGACACTCGCTTCCCAGCCAAGGCATGTCGTGCATAAACAAATAACTCATGCGCTGAACCATACACTCATATGCATCTGATGTTTTCTAGCAAATTGCAACTTATACTTTTAGGCCGCTCCAGCCGATAGGAAAAAGTTTGAAACCGTCTGTTTTTTCCACAATATGACTGCACTGATTGACAGCTACACTTAAAGCGAGCATAGCTTCTTTTTCATTTTTGTGGTTTTATAGTTTGTGTTGATATCTTCAGCACATCCCTTTCTATAGCTCACTCCTGCTCCATGTCTCACTTGAATTACTGCCTCTTTGCAATGCCTGAATTAACAAGTGAACACTAGGGGTCATTAAATTACGGTTACCAGAGGAGATTTATGACATCTCAGGGTCTTCGACCTTGGGCCACTCCCGCTTTAATTTCACCAGTGAAAAAAGCTAAGTTGCTTCAAACGACTTAGACAAGTGTTCGTGTCATTAAATTTAATTGCGTGGTACCGAATGAGAAGAAAAGAAAGAAAGAAAGAAAAACAAAAACCTGAGCTCTACATAACACTCCACCCTCCTACCCCTGCTTTTGAAGCAACTTAGATGTGAACATAAACACATTGCAACAGTTGGAAATGCAGTGGGATGTTGCTGCAAAAGAACAAGTCAAAACATTAACCCACTCCTCTTTTTATTTTCCTTCCCTAGAGTTTTGCTCAACTTGGATGGGGGGGGGAAAAAAGTATTGAAAAGTTTCAATTAGGAGTTTCAGCCACGGCCGCGTTGAGCTCGATCTCTCCCCTGCACCCCGGCTACCGCTCTTCATTGCAGACGGTAGTTTGTAAAGGTCAGCGCTGTCTGCCGGCTTTATTTGAGAGTGTCTGAAGACCCATTTAAGACTGGCTTTAACTTCAAATGTGCTGACCTAGACAGCGCTGATCTGCTTGAGTCCAGGGTAGCAAGCTGTGATTTCCCTTGCTCTCTCCAGCCATCCTTCTACATTAGCCTCTCGCAGCGCTTCATTCATTTAGATCGCTTTCTGAGAGAATGCTGAAAGCCCTTGTAAAATGCTTAAGCAGGCTAAATACCGCATGCAATATTCAAAGGGGCCTTTAGTTAAGATGTGGGCATTTCTTTTGGCAATGCAGCCAATAAAAAAAAACATAGAGTCATGTTATTTTATTGTGTGATTAGTATGTTGTGTACATGCGGCATATTCGTGTTAAATTAACAGGAAAAAAAACAACATAAAACTGTCCCTGTAAGGTGTTAGGTAACCGCATGTCATCCACTGAGCTACCACATGCTTTAGCATTGTAGAAGTCACTGGGACGGAACAAGAGGGCACATTTCTCCGATTTTAGCTTCTCTTCACTGACTAAAGTTACGATCGAATTCAAAATCCTTGTCCCCACATAGAAAATCTTGAATAATCAGCCCCTGTCACAGAGAATTCATAGCACCATGTTATGCTAACAGAGTGCTTCGCTCTTAGACTGTTGGCTTACTTGTGGCTCCTAGGGTATTTAAAAGTAGAATGGGAGACAGAGCGTTCAGGCCCCTCTTCTGTGGAACCAGCTCCCAGTTTGGAATAATGAGATAGGCGCTCTCTCTACCTTGAAGATTGTTCTTAAAACTTACCTTTTTGTTAAAGACTATAGTTAGGGCTGGATCAGGTGACCCTGAGCCCTGACTATATTATAGAAGGCCTAGGCTGGTGGCTACTTCCCATGATGCTTTGAGTGCTTCTTCTTCTTTCCATCACCTCATTTTACTCACCACTTTGCATTTAATCATTAGTTATTAGTAATCTCTGCCTTTCTTTCACAACTGATCAAGGCAACTGGTTGCCCCTTCCTGTTCTTGGCTCTGATTCTTCCTTTTAAAAGGGAGATTTTTCTTCCTGCTATCGCCGAGTGCCTGCTCTTATGGGGTCGGGTTTTTTTTCTTGTATTGTAGGGTCTTTAGCTTACAATATAAGATGCCTTTGGACTGTTTTTGTGAACTGATGCTTTATAAATACAAGCAAAGTGAATTGAATAAAATTATTCTGGTTCTGGTTTTAAACTTTGGGTGTTAACCGGAGTGTTATACATTTTTTAGTGATTTAAAAGGAATCTTCTTGCTGCCTCCAAGAAGCCATTTAATGTCTTTGGACACCTTGTATTTTACTCCCATAATTGCATCTTACAAGTGGATATTACACCGCCTTTATATAAACATTTTAGGGCACTGAAAATTCCACCTTTTTCCTGTTTCAACCTCATACTCATGTATGACACTAACTGATTCAGACTGAAATGGAAGAACCAAGGGAGGTAAAAGACATGGGGTGTGGGAGGGGGGTAATGGAAGCAAAAAAGTGAAAGGGAGAGAGAGAGGAAGAGTCGTAAAATAGCTGGAGGTGATGCTGTCGGCCAGAATGGGCCATTTGTGTGTGTCTGTGTGTGTTTTTGCGTGGCTACGGTAAATAGATGTCAGGCCCTATCATCCTCGCCAGCTTAACGAGGCATGGCACTCTCACTAGGTGAGGCCAGGAGGGCAGGCAGGTTAGTAGTTGTTACAGTAGCAGGCAAACTCACTCACTTGCGTGCGATACAGCCTCCCTCGCACAAACGCGCTGAAGCTCTCTGCCCATGCAGACATGCTGTGGGCTGATATAACATTTCTGTTACATCAGGGGAAAAAAAATACATAAATACATTTGTCAGCAGGTTCAGATGCTAGGTTTCCCTGTTAGAGTGTGGATGCGAATTCCTTTGCAGAAAAGCTCTTCACAAATTTGAAAATGCACTGACAGGAAGTGCAAAAACTCCCACAACCTACGGGCCCACCGGGCGTGATTAAGGGGAAGTAAGAACATGTCCAGTTTCTGTAAGTCCCAAAAACTAAATAAATAAAATAAAATAAAAATTAGAGGCTCAGAGGCTGCGTGCAGATACTCGGGATGAGTATATGTGTGCTTTTCGTGGAGGACGCCGCAAATGTCCTGCCCCACTTCTCGCGCCCCTCATTTCTCGGTGAGGTAGTGAGGGAGGCTGCTCTTTAAATAGCCCTCCCCTGGGTGGCAGGCAGGGGGGGGGGGGCACCGCTGGACACATGCAAAGTCAGCCTCGCTAACCCGCCGACATTCTGGAGCCCGTTTACCCTTCACAACACAGACGCAGCAGCAGCATCAAACATCGCCACACCGATTCTTCACGGCGCTCAGGCCTACGCTAAAATCAGCACCTGCTCTCCATTTCCGCAAAACCATCTGTATGCCGCGCGTCTCCACCTCCTCACGTATCATCTCGCCTTGTCTCACAACCCTGCTACTTGTCCATCAAATCCTTCCGCCACTCGCTCATTCGCTCGGCTTGTCTCTCCCCGACCGCCACCACCTCCACCACCACCCATTGTTGCTCTCTCTCCCTTCGCCGGCTCCCTCCGCTCTCTTCAGAGCACATCCAATTTGCGGGGAGTGAGTTAGGGAGAGGTGATATGAATCTTATCTCACCGCTGCTGTAATTATTCCATCTTCAAGGTGCGTTCCTTTTAGAGGGGGCTGGGGTTATTAAATAGTGTCCATTTTAATCAAGGCATGCTATAGCCCCAAATTGGGCAAGTAATTAAAGGTGGAATAATGAAATTGAATCGGAGAGTCGACTGCACATTTCTCTGAACTGGATTCGGTTCATTTTGCGGTCGCCAATTGGTCCTCGTTGACAGGCGGCAGACCCCGTGGGACTCAACTGGATTCTTTTCTGAAGAGTTCCTTTTTCACATTTAGTAATCTCCCCCTCACCTTCTGTTCCTCAAACTCTACTCCATTCCCCTTTCTGTGTTTTGACACAAATGGGCACAAAATGATACTCCTTCATTGCTTTTTTAACCCCCCCCCCCTCTTCTTCTGGTCTGTTCTCTTCCTCTCGGTGTCTTCAGTGTCTCTCCAGCACTTTGTAATGAAGCATTACTGTTTCTGTCTCCCAGGCAGACAGTGATAATTACCAGCAAAGTGAAGCAGACTGCAGTGCGGTGGCTTCATATACCACAAAGACACCTTTTATGGGATTAGAGTGTCCCTTTTATTGTGCTCCTGTCATGTGGAACAAGTGCACATTTGTGCGTACGCGTTCGGGTTTCCTTAGCAACGTGACAAATCGCTCGCGTCCGACGGAGTTTTGTTGTTTGTCAATCACGTATCTGCGAGCTACTTTTAGTGAAAGTAAAAGCTTTTAGATGGAGCCTGTTAGCTGATGTTTTCTATCCAAGTACACTATGTGCCAGCGCTTCCTCTTTTCCAGTCTCTGATCTCGTAGGAAAATACCGTTTTAGAATAAAAAGGCGCATGAAACCGGGTCACCGCAATCATCCATTTATCTAAATGGCCATTTAATATTGCTGTACATCAGGACATATACAGTAGTACAATATAAACCAATTTTTCCTTCACATTGCTGTTCTCAGATGACACTAGACTGACATTCTTCTTGGTTTCCATCATTGGTAATGTGCAAATCATCCATCATTGGTAATGTGCAAATCAATGTGCAGGATGTT
>VUQR01030608.1:22825-37656 GCA_015108515.1 Hemichromis elongatus
AATGCACTTTAAACAGCAAAGAGGGCTGCAACATATCTCCCCTGCTAGATGTGGGGAGGGCATGTTATCTTGATATCTGTGTGTGTGTGTGTGTGTGTGTGTGTGTGGGTGGGTGTGCATTGATGCCGCACTGCAGAACAATCTATACTAATGATTTCCCATAGACACCTCAAGTTGTTCTGAGAACCAGGGAGGATCGGGGGGGAGAGAAGTCAAAATAGACAAATGATAAGATAAGATAGATGGAAGGGAAGACAGACTGAAGGAAAGAAGAGGCAGCACGGAGTAAAGGAGGGAGGTTATAAAAGGATTATTACCAATATTATCACACTAAATTCAAAAGTCACAGTTTAAACATGTGCTACCTTTTAAGCTGCAGCATTAAGAGCCCTGGACATGGTTTATAATTCAGGTCTCCTTCATTGATCATTTAGACTTATATTTTGCCAGTAAGCCATTAACATTATTAGTAGAATGTAAGGGGGGCTTTTAGTATAAATGTTATGTATGAATGTTGTATAAAGGTTTTACTTATACAGTTATAGACTACAGAGTAGATACACCTGTTTACCTGTTTAACACAAATATCTAATCAGCAACTCACATGGCAGTAACTCAACGCATGAAGACATAGTCAAGAAGAATGCTGAAGTTCAAACTGAGCATCAGAATTGGGAAGACCGGTTAAATCACTCTAAATGTGGCAGGTGTTTGGAGTAAGACAGGCCGGTCTGATTATTTCAGTAACGTCTAATGTACTGGGATTACACACAGAGCACATTTCTAGAGTTTAGAGAGTATGATCTGAAAAAATTCTTGTTGATGGCTAGTGGGAAATTGCTAGACAGGAAGGCAACAGTAACTGAAATAAATATAAACTAACTTTTAACAATAGCAGCCAAGTTCTGCTGAAGAGCCTCTCTGAAGGCACAACACAATAAACATTCGAGGAGGTGGGCTACAGCAGCAGAAGACCATACACGGTCTAGCTGATGAAAGAACAGGAAAGATGCTACACTTCACACTCACTCATCAAAACTGGACAGCACTAAAAATATTGCCTGGTCCATTGCATCTTAATGCCTGGTGTGGCATTTGGATGGCAGAGTCAGCGTCTGATGGCTGCTTTCAGCAACTCAAATGCTCTCAAGCTAGTTTCTTGAGCATGACAGTGAGTTCACTGTACTCAAATAGACTTCACAGTCACCAAATCTGAATCCAGAAGAGCACCTTTGAGATGTGGTGGATGTTGTGGAATGGGATATTCAGCTGTGCCGTCGATGAATCTACAGCAACCACATCAACAGTCATGTCACGCTGGATGTCTGAGATCTCTGGGGAATGTTTCCAGCACCTTGTTGAATCTATGACACAAAGAAGTCAGTTGGAAAAGGGTTCCAACCCAGTGGTAGTGATGTGTACCGAGTGAAATGTTTGGTGATGTAAAATGGCAACTGTCATTCTAGCAGCTGCTAATAAATTGTTACTTTGTAGCATGTAGCCCAGATGCTGGGCTACATGCTACAGGGCCTCATTCAGTGAGAAAATCTTGGTATTACAAATCTTTTAGAAATACCTCACAACTGACCAATAAAGCATCAATATAAAAATGTTTTAATCACTATAATGATTATGTGTATTTTTGTGAGCTTAAATATGATGCTGCAGTTTCATCATATAGCAAAAGATATCCACGGCATGAAAGTAACAAGAGTAGCTAAACTTTGTTAAAGAAAAAAATATGAAAGGGACTGGTTTTATAGTACTGAAATCCCCAGAAATCACTTTGGACTGGATAATAAAATATACATGTGTTTTGCATAATGACAGACTATAATACTTGTTCATTAAAGCCTTAAGTGACCTTGGACAATATCACATTTACACAATTACATCTGTGACTTTAAATCATGCTTAGATCCTCTACAGAGAAAAAATTAATTTCCATTTATGTCCCCAAACTCTGCCTATATGGCAAAAATATTAAGGAAGCATTTTAAGAAACTCTAAGAGACATGCTTTATTAATTTGAAACTAGCCATTTAGTAACCAGGTAGATGCAGAGCAGATGCATACTTTCGTCATATATATGATATTGGCCTTCTCCTTCTGTGGTACATTTTTTAATCTGTAATTTAATAAGAAATGTTTTTTATGATAAATGATGAAATCTAATTGATAATTTTCTGTTAAGCTCTGCATTGGAGTTCCTGATATATGATACTGTGTGGTATAAGAGCAAGCGTTTCTGCTAACTTGTATGTGGGCTTTGTGTGTATGGTGTGACTGTGTGAGTTCCTTGAACCTGCACAGTGGAATTTCCTCCAATCACTCCACATTGTTCACATGAACAACGAGCCAAAGCAACAGGGCAGGACAGAAACACTCCACACCCTCAGGGGTGTCTCTGAGGAACCATAAGCACTTCCAGGTCATAAGGCCAACAGAAACACACACATGGCAGCACACTCTAATTCACCAGGTAATTGTCTAGAACGTTCACATTTCATTAAACAAGTGGGTCTTAGTAGAGAGGGATGCCTTAAGTCTCTGTGTTTCTTATAAATGTCTCAGCAATGCCATATATTAGCACTTTTGCTGAAGGCTCACAGCTGCTTGGTTGTCCACTCAAGGACATTCTGACCTCTTAATGACAATAAAATAAAATGTCAGAGAGCATAAGAAGTCATCCATCTCTATTATCCTGTGTGGTTTCCTGCATCTGACAGTAACAGTGAAGCAAGACTGGGAAAACAGCAGAGCCAGAGAAACAATCACAGGGATGGATGACACAAATGGAAAATTTACTTTTCTTTTCCTCATTCTGTAATTTAATTTTTTTTTTTCAAATGACTGAGAGTGATGTTTAATATTCATCATCAAACCCCTTTCAGTATAACATCTGTCTTGTAGCTGCTTGGTGACTTTCTCAGTCGGCTATAAATGTGGGCAGAGGTCGAGCTGCAGTGAGCTGAGCTGTTATATCTGTAAATATAAAGTATTTATACAGTAAACCTGAACTGGATAGATTTATGTTTGCATGCCCCGCACACGTGTGTGTTTGTGTGTAGAAGGGAGGCAGTTGGTGTGGGAACACTCTAGAGGTGCTGCATTAGAGGAAACGACTATGATGAGCATTGTGTTGTGGATTTGATTGTAGGTGCGGAAGTAGAAAAAATGAGTGTGTTTATACAGCACAGTACAGCACATAAGTTGGAGTCCTTACAGTCGCATGACCCTCTGTATGCGTGAATGTTACCAAGGGGAAGTGATTACTGTATAACTTGGTCAGAGGTTTCCCTCTGACCATTGTTCGGCCCTTCCTGGTCATTACAGAGGAAGACGAGACTCCATCACTGTCACTTTTTCTCTACCTCGCTTTCTCTGTCATTGACTTTCATCTCTTTCACTACTTTGATCTATTTATTTTCTAATTTTTACTGTTTAGCTCTTACCTTTTTTTTCATTTTTTTTTTAGTCTCCATGCTAAAATAAACAACTAAATTCAAACTTGCTTTTCAAGAGACATGAAATAATTAATGATACATTTAAAATCTTCTTTTGATTAAGCAGGGACTTTAATTTCACCACAGTTATTTGAATAAATGCAAGCACACGCGCGAAAAAGTCTGTTATGTTGTGCTGCCCTCTGCTGTCTAAGATAAATCCTACGCAAAAGCGTCTGCGGTCCCCAAAATTTCCAGTGCGGGCTGCAAGCGTTTAATTGTTTCTCATAACTGTATACATTTATGTATTAATATGCGTGTATTCCAGAGTGCAGTACAGGAAAACAATATTTAAAAATAGAAATCACCAGTCTTTAATTTGCGCTATCATCCATATAAAATTAAAAACTAGTAAAAGGCAGTAGAGGAGTGATATTTTTTTGCGAACATTTTTAAAAGAAGCAACGATAGTATGATATTGAGGAAACTGCATAAAAGCAAGTTCGTTGGAACGAACTTGCTTTTATTCTTACTATAGACTAAAAAGTGACCTTGCAGGAGCCCTAAACTTCGTTACTTGGTTGAAACCTGCACAGCTGCGCATGAACGAATCAGCACGGCTTCTCCAATAATCACACCTAATTTAATTCACCTGAGGCGGCTTTAACAAATATAACCACACGGCGGTTGGTTTTATTTAGTTTTTATTTCAGGAGCTTGGATTACCGTGCGCTTAAAGGCCAACATGCCCACCAAAAATATTACCGCCGAGCGGCTCTCCAAATTTAAAAACAAGGGGAAAGATCCAGCAGTAAGTTGACTATAATTTTTCTAGGGTATAGGTTATGGGTTAGTTTATTTGAACTAAACCATCTACTCCTGTAGAAACTTCGGGAGAAAAGGATCACAGAGAGCGTGGAGTTGCGCAAAGCTCACAAGAATGAGAATTTCTTGAAAAGAAGAAATCTAACGCTGTCGTCCCTCCCGGACAAGGATGTCCTGTCTCCAGACTACATCCCCAACGAGCTGGTAAGTTTCCAGAAACCTTTAACTCTACTAAACCTAGCAGCACCTCTAATAACATACCTGTAATCTAGGTGACCCACTTATCCATTGAGGACATAATTAAAGACGTGAACAGCGACTGCAGGAAGTCCCAGACCCGAGGCTGTCAGGCAGCCCGGTGAGTGTTCAGGGATGATTATGATCTGTCTGATACTGTCTTCAAATGTAACCCTTGCGCTTTGCCATCTCACAGATGATTACCATCTCAGTCTGTTTGTAAAGGAAAAACATTAATTTGAAGGATCACATGGGACTTGTGGAAAATCCGTAATGGGCATTTATACAATGTTGATGATACCCAAGAATTTATTGGGTACAAGTGGAACAAGTGAACTGAGCAAAGCCTGTACCCTTTTATTTATTTATTTTTTTTCTTTTAACGTCTGCTCAGGAAGCTGCTTTCTCAAGAGCGTAACCCTCCTCTCAAGGAGATTATAGATGCTGGCTTGCTGTCTAACTTTGTGTCCTTCCTGTCTATGGACGATGAGCCGACTCTCCAGTTTGAAGCAGCTTGGGCTCTAACAAACATTGCCTCCGGGACCTCTTGGCATACACAGCAGGTATTAAAGCTGTTCGATATTAATGTTAAAAGGGATAAAATTTAATCGTAATTTATCCAGCATAACATGTTGGATATGGACATGTCACATGTCCTTTCTGGGTTAACCTTCTCGAACCATTTTCAGAGCAGACTAAATGTGTGTGTCTACCCCTCAGGTGGTGGAACATGGGGCTGTGCCAGCTTTCATCTCTTTGCTGTCTTCACCAATGCTGCACATTAGTGAACAGGCTGTCTGGGCTCTTGGGAACATTGCAGGTTAAATCTTTAATGTATTGTTATGCCTAAATTTGCTCTAACAAAGGGAGTGTTGAGTAGAGAAATGCGAGATGAGTTGCAAAAAGCACCTCAGTGGCTGAGCAACTCTGAGGTCTTCCTGCTAAACAAATGAATAAGGAAAATAAAATCCAGTCTCCTATCTCCATTTAATTTTTGCTTATGCTTACAATGTAACTACTACTCAGGTGATGGTGCAACATATCGTGATGTCCTCATCGAGTGCAATGTCATCCCAGCCTTGTTGTCCCGAATCTCTCCTGACACACCGGTCAGTTTTATGCAAGCTCAGAAATACTTGTGCTTGTGTTTTGTTTTTTCTCCCTTCTAATGACTTCTAAAAACTCAATATTCAGGATTTGAAGTTTAGCTTTGCACTTTTGTCACACCGCTAAATCATGACTGGTTTAAGTGGATTAAGCTGAAAATGAGGTTTTAATTTGTCAAACTCAAGTTCCCACATAGGAACTTGACTGCCTTTAAATCGCTCTAGTCTAAAGTAATTGATTTGTGTTGACGACTTTCAGAGGAAATGCCAATGAGCGTATCAAATTAGCAAAATGTGGTAAAATAAGTTCTAATAAGACTACTTATTCTACTTTGACTCCATGATTCTCAATTCAACTAAAAGCACAAACTTAAAATGGCCTTATAGGATGCTTAATAAAATGCTGAAGTCTAAACTGCACTGTAACTGACTACTGCAGGTTGGCTATTTGCGTAACCTGACATGGACGCTGTCCAACCTGTGTCGAAACAAGAACCCATTTCCACCCCCGTCTGCAGTCCAGCAAGTAAGATTAAGAACTGTTGACACTTGAGATCAGATTGCTCATCCTAACTATAAATCTGTGGGATACCAGCAAAGTTGATAAGCTACGTCTTCTGCTTCTGTAGATGCTTCCTTCACTGGTCCAGTTGCTTCATCTCAGTGACAAGGACATTTTATCTGATGCATGCTGGGCAATCTCCTACCTTTCTGATGGTGACAATGACCGCATTGAAGTTGTAGTGAAAACTGGTATTGTTCCTCGACTGGTGGAGCTCATGAGTCACCAGGAGCTCGGTGTCATGGTAGTGTTCACGGCTATTCACTCACACAAATTAAACTACTCTGGACTTAAGTCTGTCACTTGAGCAGAAGTTAAAAATCTGACATGAGATGCAAAGATTTAAATTTGTTCCCCTCTTTCATTACTCAGTGTTGCATTTGAATAAGAATGATCATGTCATGTTTTTAAAAATCGTTGACAACCAGACCCCAGCTCTCCGCTCCATTGGGA
The DNA here is from genome assembly GCA_015108515.1 of Hemichromis elongatus. NCBI lineage: Eukaryota > Metazoa > Chordata > Actinopteri > Cichliformes > Cichlidae > Hemichromis > Hemichromis elongatus. Next base: position 29,455 of record VUQR01030608.1, read on the forward strand.
ACATAGTGAGTGGCTCTGACCTGCAGACCCAGACTGCAATTGATGCTGGAGTTCTTAATGTCTTACCCAAGTTAATGAAGCATCCAAAGGCCAGTATTCAGAAGGAGGCTGCATGGGCCCTGTCAAACATTGCTGCAGGTCCATGCAAGCAAATCCAACAGCTGATCACCTGTGGTCTGCTTCCTCCTCTGGTACACCTGCTGAGAAATGTGAGTAGCTTTCAATCTGTAGTCTGAATTTAAAGTGACTACAGTGACAGAAAATTAGTGTGAACTTGGACAATGGGTTATCTATTCAGCTGCTAAATAAGGTATGGCTTTTATTTTTCCTCATCTCAGGGAGAATTTAAAACTCAGAGGGAAGCTGTTTGGGCTGTGACAAACTTCACTAGTGGGGCTACTGTGGAGCAGGTGGTCCAGTTGGTGCAGAGTGGTGCTCTGGAATCTATCATCAACCTACTTCAGGTCAAAGATGCTAAAGTCATTCTGGTCATATTGGATGCCATAAACAACATCTTCATGGTGAGTGCAGAAGATGTGGCAGATTATAAAATACATTAATTTAGGTAACTGAAAATTAAAATGCAGTGAGATTCTAAATGATGCTGGTAAGAGGGTTTGGCTGCGACTTTCAGGCTGCAGAAAAGCTTGGCGAGACGGAGAAGCTAAGCCTGTTGATTGAAGAGCTGGGAGGACTGGACCGCATTGAGATGCTGCAGAACCATGACAACGAAATGGTTTATCAGTCTGCACATAACATAATTGAGAAGTACTTCAGTGATGTAAGTCTTGGCTGTGTGGATGAACAATTTCTATCTAAGCCTTGTCATCTGAAGTTGGGAACTTGTACTCATTTTTGCATTTACAGATTTAAAAGCTAACTAAACTGTTTTTCCTCCCTCTTATCTAGAGTGAGACTCATGATGAGAAGGTCAATGCGACAGAGGATGAATTTGTTTTTCAAAGCCCTGATGTCCAGAAAGCCTTTGAATTTTAGAATTCAGAATTTGAACTGACTGTATGTTTTGGATTCATGTTGAAAATTAAATAAAGGAACAATCAAAATGGTGTGAACCACAGTAAGCAATTTAATCAAAGGGTTTTAATATGCTATATTTAAACAAAATAAAATGTTAAACAGTTTTATAACACTTAAAATGCACAAATCTGCAGCTTCATGCTTAATTTGTGGAAGTGCAAAGTTCAAAGAGGGCTGCAAGTAGTCTGCATTCCTGGAATTCAGTTTGCTAGTCTATGCTTTATGCCGCTCCTTTCTCACTCTGCAATTTCTGCATCACTCGGGGCAAATTATTAGTTTGCAGGAAACTGACAAGAATATTGGCCCTCAGTTAAATGTGCTTTATTTCTACACCTCAAACATTTGTGGAAATCTCTACTTTATCCCATCTCCAGCTGCTTCATCTTTACCACGAGTGTCTAAACTCTGCATGTCCTGTTTGGTGTCTCTAAAGTTTATTCAAACTGCACCTGAGTTGGCAATGACTTAATGCCTTACTGAAATAAAAAAGCATCTTCAGAACTTTACAACTGGAGAAATTTAAGGCATTTTTAATTGTCACAAATACAAACATTTACAGATTTCCTTAAATATAATACAATTGCATCATTTATAAAAACCAAGATGTGAAAATTCTCAAAGGTCAGAGCAGGTTGAGGCTTGTGCACTGGTGCATCTGTCCAGTGCTATTTGATTATCATTGAAAATCAAAACTTTTAACTGGATTAATTCCCAGAATTCCTTCAGTGTAAAGCAATGATGAAAACAAATCCAGCAGGTGATATGAACTTCTAGTTTCAGACATCTGGCAACAGCTGCAAACCTTTTTTTTTTAATATATATATAACTGCCCTCCTAAAATAACCTCTTATAAAAAGACAGCTTTGTTAAATTTCGCTTTGTGACAAAGAAGACCTACAATTCAATATTTTATGCAAAATGTCTTAAGTTTCATCATCATTCCTTCCTTGACTTGCCAAATTTCAAATGATGCAGAACATTGAAAAGCAATGTGCAAAGTTATGGCTAAAAATACAATTATGAGTCAGCAATCAAGCTAAGATGTGCAACAGCCATTAAAAGTAGAAATCACTGATAATGTGTTGCACACAATGGTGATTCTGGCCCCCGTTTTATTGCTATTTATTATAAACAAAATAATACAAATACGATTTTAGAAATCTTTGTTTCCTGTCGAAGCACCAGACATCAGTCTTTAACAGTGTGTCCCTACATTTTCTCATAGCTAAGCTCGTGTCCACAGGTGAGGCAGGTTTTCTTGTAGAGGTCTTCCTCTTCATCTACAAGCTCTTCTGGTCCGTACTCATGCTGGTGAGTGGTGGTGTTTTTGGTCCACATACTGCTCCTTACGGCTCTGCGTAGCTCTGAAACACACACACAGCTGATGTTTAACAGTGCTCAGTATAACTCATTTAGGAGCGGAGAGTTTTGGCTCAAAGCAAACACCAACCTTTGACCTTCTTGTTGAAGCGTTTTTGTTTCTGCACCTCTTTGTTCTCTTCTCTCGTTTCTCTGGCTTCTTCTAGAGCTTCCTCTGAACCCCACACCTCCATGCATCTTTTCTCCACCTGTGATATGCAAAAACCTTCTAGCAGGACCATAGACTGTACATGTAAGATAGACACTGCCACCATGACGTCCCCCTCAGAAATGTAAAATTCTGCTTAAAGTTTAAATTTAAGCATTTTGCTGCTGCCAACTTGGGTTTTGGCTTGAAACCCTAAATTAACATAAAGTTATTAAACCGAGTGGGAAGTAAGTTGGTTTTTTTTTCATAGATCTTGCATCTTTTTGTAACCGAAGGAATCACTTTTATCATTTGCTTCACTTTTCTCTTTTACTTTTCTATTTTAATACATTTACTGAACATTTAGCAGTACTTTGGTTTACTCACAGCTCAGCCCTTCATTTTTGGGGGGGTAAAAAAAAAAAATTAAAATCTCAATTCTTTTCACATTATGTATGTTACCACAAATCTAATGACAAAGGACTTTTAAACACAGTGCACAATGAGCCTTATTTTTTTTAGTGGTTGGTTTAATTGGTAAATTTGTGTCATAAAACCTATAAAAAAAGGAAAAACAAGTATCTGCTTCTTTTTAGTGAAGATTTTCACTTTTTTTTTTATAAATAAACTTTTACATACATTAAGCTTTTTAAAATAAAAATACTATATTTAAGTTCACAATGAGCCATCTAGCCACACAACACTTAATACTAAAGAACATTAGCATAACCTGATTATAAGACAAAAAAGTAGTATGAACTGCCCAAATGTCTACACATATTTTCATACCTGTAGCTGGAGGTAGAGCTTCATATCTCCCCAGCGTGGGTTATGAGGGTTTTTCTTCAATATAAACCTGAGAGGAGGCTCCCTCTTGTCTAAGTCACAGTCCTTTAGCAGGTAGTGCTGCTTAGCCTCAGTCCTGGAGATCAGCTTGTGCTTTTCCTCATTGTCCCTGAAAAGGAAATAGGTTTAAAATAGATCTTTAGTTTTGTGATGATATAAACAAAACCACAGTTATACACAACAAGGTTTGAGGCAACTAAATGATCAATAGATTACCTGTTAAATCCCCTAAATACAAGGACTGTGATGAACACCGGCACAAAATATTTAGTTAACTTAATTCTCAATATAAAATGCATAAACAAATAGAGTAAATGGCAACAAATCTTACTGTTTTTTTTTTTAAATTCCTTATGATGAAGCCTGAGGTTTTTGTTGTTTTGGTTTTTTTTTAAAAAAAAGGTTCAGTGATAACATGAGGAGGTGTTAATTCGTCCTCCAAATTCCCCAGATCTTAATCTAAACGAGCATCAGTGGGATGGGCTGGATAAACAAGTATTGGTGCCAGATACCACAGAGGTCTAGTGGAGTCCATGCCTTGATGGGCCTGGGCTGTTTTGGCAGCAAAAAGGAGACCAACACAATATAATGTTATGCCTGACTGCTCTCTATCACTGAGACACTGGGATATGAAATAATTTGTATTTTATTATAAGATTAAATAGGGCTGCACCACTGGAATTGTTACACTTCCAAATTACAAGTGAATCCACATGATTTTTTTGATATTGCATTAAACAAAAATATAACAAAATGTCACTGAATGAAAAGTGGGCTTCTTGTCAGTAACCAGCAATGTAAACTGCAGGAAGTCTAGTGAATTAATGTTAAATTTCATAGTTCACCCCTAAATCCAAAGAGAAACTTTCATATACAAATTTTAAAAAAGCAAGTCAAGATAGCTTGAGAGGTCACCAGTGTTAAAAGTTCTTAAACGATGATTTTCACTGATTTAACCTTTGGTTTTTTTCGTATTAGTGGTTTCTTTCTTTCTTAAGGCAGGGGAGCATGACTGACACCTGATAGATGCCGGAAATCAGTAAAACTTGCAGGTGTTTATGGTTAAAAGTTTTAAAATATAAACAAATGTAATAAATATAAACTGAACATGAGTTCAGTTTATAATATAAACGTATTAATTGTGCACATAAACTGCAGCAAACACAGCAGGTGCGTGTGTACGTGTGTACCTGCACTTGTCGCACACAGACAGGTCAAAGCTGTTGCTCAGGTACGAGTCCATAAAGGGTTTCTGACATTCATCACACATCAGGTACTCTGGTTCAATCACCGGAGCTGAAAACACAACACATACCCACAGTGATCAAGATCAATGGTAAACAGTGTGTATACGAGCACATATTCGTCTAACCAAACACACACCTGGCTGATGCACCACTTTCTTGATCTTCTGCTCTCCCTCCAAGTCTCCCTCCTCCTCAATGAAGAAACCAGCTCCGGAGTCAATGGTCTTGGAAACTTTGGCCGCCGTTGCGCCCTCCACAGCGGACAAAGGACGACTCGCAAGACGGGCTTGTCGGAGCATCAACGCCCGCTGTCGGTTCCTCTCGATTTTAGCCCGCATCGCCGGGGAAAGCTCGAGTTTGGGAGACGAAGCACCACCATCCACTGTCTCGGCTTGTGACGGATCCATGATACTCTCTAAACACAGCGATCACCTCAGAGCAATGAATAAATTACTCTGTAGAACCTGTCCCGGTCCTTTTCGCTCCATGCGACGTGCAGCACTAGATTGTTGTTACAAAACTGCCAGCTGCAGGCTTCCGGCTTCTTTTTCTTTTGGGTCTGTTGGTGGTTGTCAAACAGCTTTCGGGTACAATACCGCCACCTTCTGTTTGACCTGGTGTGGACTGAAGCGCACCTGGCACTGAATTCAAAAACGTTCAACATATCTATTTCATTACACGTTATACAATTAAATATTGCATATTTATTTTGATTATTATGGCTTAGTGATCGCAAAATCAGAAATTAAATATTTCCAACCAATAAAATATTTCCTAAACTTAGTCAAAAATATATGCTAAAAAAATGCCTCCAATAAACCAGAGTTTCTTGAAAATTTTAGTCAGGCCTGAAACACAATCCTAACTATCTACAGCATATGAGCAATTCCAAAAGTCATATCTTGAAGAAACAGCAAAGATCAGATACAGGACCTGACAGGTGCATATGGTTCTTCAGTAGCAACAGGTTTTATGGACCTGATGGCGGAAATTAGGAGAGAAGTGCTAAGCAGAGCATCTAAAGTCATTTCTCAAACACAGTGGAGGCGCTATTATCGTTTGGGGTTACATTTCAGCCAGAGGATGTAGCAGCCAACATCAAAAGAAGAGCTTTGTATAGTTTACAAGAATTCTACCACAAATTACAGCATCAGTGTAGCAAGGCCTGAGGGCAATCAGCTTGTGACACTGTTAAGTTATTATTAATTTATAATAAATTTGTTTAACAGTTATAACTAGTCCTGTCATACTGATGTAAGAATAAGTCATTTTGATTGGAAAGCAAAATGAAAATGTGAATGTCATGCAAAGGAACAGGCAGTTAATTGCTATTTATTATTTTTAACTTATTTGTAATTTACAGAAGTATTAATCTTAGGGTTCATTAGTGCTGCACCAGAGTCTGATGCCCACTGACCTAATGCCCAGGGCAAAACGAATTAGCTGGTGTGTTTCTACCAGCGTTGGTTAAGGTACTTGAAAAAAGTAATTAGTTACTAATTACTGATTACTTCTCCAAGAAAGTAATCCTATTACTTTACTGATTACTTACTTTCGAAAGTAATTAGTTAGTTTGTTACTTAGTTTCTTTTTAAAAACATCATACACAACTTGAATATATAATAAAGCTTTCAGCCCAATTCAATTTTTTTTATGCATAATCCATCATATAAAATTGCAAGTCATGCAATGTAAAAAAAGTCTCTTTTAAAATGTTTTTATTAGTTTTAATCTTTTAACTTTGTGCACAGTGCATGAAGAAAAAATTTAATTATATACAACAGTCTTTGACCTGAAGAAATTTGTTTCACATTTAGACCTGTTTTCTGCGTATTCCAGCATGTAATTTATTTATTTTTTTATGTTTACACTCACTCTTTCAAATAGATGCAAGTAAAACACAGCAAAAAATAAATAAAATCAAAGATTCAGTGGCACTAAGTCCTGTTGCTCTTAAATCTAGTTTCACCTGTTTAACAGGAGTGCGGCCGGTGAAGGTTTGCCTGGTGCAGCAGTGGACATGTCAGTGGGGTTTCTCTGTGAATTTGACATTCCCATGGCACCGTGCATTAACATGTTACTTGTAACCTGTTACTGCTCATCTCTGGTTTCCACACTCAACATTAGTTATATTCAGTTTAGTTATACAGTTACTACCGAACGGGCACATGTTAAATGTAATTACTTACTTATCTGTAGAATTTCTTGATAATTCAGTGTAACTAAATGACCAGCAAATCTTTGACTAGACCTAAATTTCCATAACCTCATTAAAGAATCGGTTTCCTATGAGACTGGGTGACCCCCTTCTAATTCTCTTAAAGCATTAACTGACTCTAGTTCACAGTAGTAGTACTTCACTGTGCTGGAAATAGACATTACATGGCAATCTCCTCCCTAACTCATTAAAAGCTGCAACACATAACTATACATAACTCAAAGCAATGCAGGACATTTGAGATGGCTACAGAATAAACAGTAGCACAGAAAGTTAATATACCCTAGCCTGTGTTGTGCAGCAGAGTAATAAGTGCTACTAGCATATACAGCCCTTTAGTGAGCATGCTCTTTCCATGCATATGCAGGTATTCCTTAGCTCAGGTGTCACAAAACATGCATGGGTTGATGCTTCCTAGCTTGACCCAGGACACTCTTGCAAGAGAATCCTTGATCTCAACAGTTCCACTTTTTAGCTGAATAAAGTATTAAAAAAACAAAAATTCAAAACAAAAAAAACAAAACAAGACAGGACAAAAAGACCAAGAAATGACAGTTACTAGTTAATAGAATCAGTTAGTTATTAAAACATAAATGTTATTTCGTTTTAATGCCATATTATTGTATGCTTACACAGGTCTGTTTTAGCAACCACCACTCCAGTCGCACATTCTTTACACAAGAGTTTTTCACATTAGCACAACTGAGTACTATTTTATTGCTTAAAGAGGTAATGCATCTGGACACTTGAGTGTCTGTAGCATCGACTTCTGTAGTCTTAGAATTTCCACCCTGAAAATGATCATTTCTTTATAGTATTTATAGGAATAAATAACAATCAATAGCACTCATTTACTCAGTAAAAGATATTTGACTGGGGTTATTTGTAGCCTACTAACTGGCAGACAGGTACTGTGTAGTGAGTAAATGTCCTCAGATTTCCCCAAAGAACAACCTTTACTGCTGTCCTCAGCTGTCCATTTAATCTTGGTTACATCTCCCTGGTCTTTGCAGCGGGCCATGCCTGCTTTTGTAAGAGGCTTGTGTCTATGTTAAGCAGACCTCATCCTGATGGATGACACTGCTAATCTGTGTTATGAGGAAGTTTGAGTGGTAAAGTGACCTCCCTATTTAAGTCATATAAATATGTCAGTGCCACATTTTGTTATAAATCTGGCAGACAGTATTCCAAAATCTGCTTCATATGATTCATATGATTTTCATTTCATTTCAAATAGCGCAAATATACTGCAGTTTACTTAGGCTGACAAGGCTGTCAGGTGCATTTATTTCTTAAAATTAACAAAAAAAAAATTCACCGACATTGATTTTTTTTAATTTATTTGA
>VUQR01030610.1:0-17201 GCA_015108515.1 Hemichromis elongatus
CAGGCAGGGGCGCCGTAAAGGGGTGGAAGGTTAGGACGATTCTAAGGGCCCAGGCTGAGGAAGGACCCAGAAGACCAGATCCCTTTTTTTTTCTCCTTTCTTTTCTCTTTTAATATATACGTTAAATGTGCTAGGGCCCCACCTACACAGTGTATTTTGTCTACTTTGACCATATATTTAATAACATTTAACAAATAATGTATTATAATAATGTACTGTTTATGACACACCCCTCCCTTTCACAATGGTTCGTTCCACCCGTCCGTCCAAGCTACGGTCGCTAGCGTAGCGTCTCTTGCTATGATGCAGCTCAGACAGTGACAAATGCAGGCATGTCGCATCATACAGGGTATGTTTATTGGGTTAAATTTTATCTGTGAAAGATGTAGAGGGCCCAGAAATTTTGGTTTCCATAGGGCCCAGAATTTCTAGCGGCCCTGAGTACAACTGTTGGGTGTTATTACTTTAGACAGACTGAATGTGTCTCCAAGTGCGACATAGATGAGTTCAGAGTATTCACAAGGTTATTCTTCCAACTACTCTAAACCAGAATCGCTGTTTATGCACCATTCCTGCACTAGAAAATATCTACCTTAGTAAATACTGTGTGTTGTACAGAAAAAACAACAACAAAAGATCCACTTGCTTTTTATCTGCCTCACAATCCATCAGTCAGGGTTTAATAATGATTTGCTAATAACAGATAGGGCCCGGCAGGCAAACTCGAACCTGTAATGTCGTCTTGCCACAAGGCTGGATGCCACCCGGCCTTCCCTCTCTCCTACTCCACAGTTACCCAGGAAGTTGTTGCTGTCCATCACAGCTAGCTCGTTGAGGAAGAGCTCCACGGTGCTCTCGCTCCATCCTTCCTCCGGACACTTTCCCTGCAACACACACAACACGAAAAAGGACGTGTCTCCCCTGCAGTGGTAAAAAGAAACAAAAAGAAAGACTTGAGCGTACTTGTTCCAGTAACTGTCTGATGAGCTGCTCATGGCCACGGCGAGCCTGCGATCCCTGCCGAATGTAGGAGGGCGACACAATCTTCTCGCTCAGGGTGAAGTTGTCGTTGTTCATCTGTGTTAAACACACAACTTTGCGGTAAGTCAACGCAGTGACTGTGCAAACTCTGGCCGTCCTACAAATATTTCGCAAAATTAACCCGTGGGGGGAAAATAATAAGATTTACAAAATGTGAAAAGGTTTAAACTCTTTTTAAATCACTCTTCCTTCAAGCTATGACACGCTTGTCTACACTTTCGCTGCATCTCCCTGCAGGTTTTCAGTCATGTTCAGGTCAGGGTAACGTGAAGGCCACACTCCTGTAAAGTAGCTTTTTCCTGTTGTAGGAGCAAGACTGTGTACTGTGACTCATAAATATGCGATCATTAAGTAAGTTTACTAATAATTATCTAACGAAGGCCACAATGAACCGCACATTCGACATTTCACAAAGGCACAGGTTTCTTAAAAATGTAAAAGTTTTGCTTTTTTACCAGGTGCTGAACCCTCCCTAAATTTTATTTTAGCACCCCTAAATATAATTGTGGTAGTAACATATTTCAATATTATTAGACATCTTTTTCTAATGTTATTTTGTGGCAAATTGTCTGTCGGAAACACCAGATTAGAAGGAGAACAGGTTTAAATGTCCATCGTTCTCGATATTATGACAAGACTTGGGTTGCTCGCGACAGAAAGAAGATGAAGAGGTCATTTCATGACACAGGTCGAAGCAGATTTTTAAAAAAAACAAACAACTAAAACGTTAGCAAGCAAAAGTGCAAACTGTTCCGATGCTGCAATAACTACTACTCTATAACTACGTGTTATTGAAAATGAACTTTTTTAATAAATGGACAAATGCATTTTTGTAAAATAAATAATTAAAACAAACCAACATATGACTGGATTCTACTGAGAGAAAGTCAAGAGGACTTTACCCCATGTCGGTATCAGTGCACTATTGAATCTGAACATTGCTACTGACATAGATGGATAATTAATACGGATCGGTTTATGCCTTTCACTGGGTTTTAAATACTATTTCACTGTTAAATGTACTTTTTAATGACAGCACGAAGACTGAGAGGAAAATAGAGAAGGGGAGCGAGGGCAAAAGCAGGATGACTTCAGTGAAGAGAAACCGATAAGAGCAGATGTGCGGCCAAAGTCTACACCGCTGTTATCAAGCCAAGGTTGCCTTGGTTTTGCCTGCATACACTGATTAATGTTTCACATCACTAAGCAGTGTGCTATACCGTTATCAAATGTGGATTCTTCCTTATCTTTTAATAACGTGTGTCACAAATACTGTGTTTATTTGCCTTATGCACAGGTAGTGAAGTTAAATGGAAATCCTTGACTGTGTTTCCAGAACAATTAAGTCAAACGTGTGCTTTCAGTAGCACACTTTTTATGGGGTGCCTAATCCCCCTCTGTTGACTCTTCACAACAAAATGAGGGTTTGTATTCAAAAGCTTGTATGTAAATGCAACTTTATTATCGGATAGCTTCTTGTACATTTATATGGAGTGACAGTCTGATATCTATTAAGAAGCTGAAACGATGATGTGCATGTTTCCCGTCATATGTGCTTTGAGGCAACTCGGTTTTTGCCTTACTCAGGAAAACTCAGGTCACCATGACTGAGCCTTTTCCTCAGGTTTAATAACTAAAGGATCCACCCTAAAACAGGTACAGGTGAAATCACCTGCTTAAATCATCAATCATCTAAGGCATTGACGATTGCAGTGTATGTGATTGTTTATTTTCTTCAAAAAAAACATCTCTTGGTAAAGGACTCGTGATGGTAAAGTACTATATTAACTATATATATTATATATTTATTAACTGTAGTAACTATTCTTATTTAATGTATTTAAAATGCACTAAATGAATGGTTTCCTCATTAGAAGCTGAGCCCTACCTAAAAGTATGAGCACAAAATTGTCTCAGTGTTATACGAGTCCTAACTTACTCAGTGCTGGAAGTCTGGTTTCAATCTAGTGTTTGTTTAGGAACAGAGTACAGGCTAGCTCCGCAAAACTAAGCTAAGCTAAGCTAATCTAATGTGTTCCGGGCCTGGAAAAAAAAACACCGCACAGCTTCGTCAGACCCGCTCTGGTAACTTGCGGTGCGTGCTCTTACCTCGCGGTTTTCCAAAAAAAAAAAATGTCTTCACGTGTACGCCAAATAAATCGCAGACATGCACGCACACATCTGAATGAGAAAGTAGCATAGAGAGACTGCAGACCGCCGTCACGTGACCAGCAAGCGTCGCCCACGTGGTCAGCGCGGTGACAAGTCATCCTGCGTGGAAACGTGAAGAAGGAAGAGAAGCCGATCGGTGGCCGCCCTGCAGAGATACAATGTGCGAGCCGGTCAGTTTTAACTTTAATTGCAAATGCTGTGTTTTTTGATGAGGATTTTTTTTTTTTTTTTGCGTTAATACCATCATCTTTTCCTGCAGCAAATAAATAAAAACACTTTATTTGAAAGATACGATTTTGGTCAAAGTAAACCTTTAGCAGAAACCAGTAGCTTAAATAAAGTCATAGACACCGTCATTCTTTAAAATATCAATATGTGGTTTTTAAAGACAGCGTTTTACTCAAAAAGTGCTTTAAAGCCAGATAGATAGATAGATAGATAGATAGATAGATAGATAGATAGATAGATAGATAGATACTTTTTTAATCCCACTAGAGAAAAGTCAGGGAAAAAATTGAATTGCAGACATATCAGAAAAATAAACAAAAAGAAAAACTGCTTAAACTGTAGAAGCAATAAAATAAATTTGCTCTACAAATGTACATATTCAGTAAAATACAAAAGAAAACATATCACATATATTTTTTATGTATTTTATATGTACATAAAGGGCAGTGGAACCTTTTCACTGTCTGACAGTCTGTTTGCTGTTGGCATAAAGGACCTGCGATATGTTATATTTAACATATGCATTCATTTACAATACTGATGCATTTACAAATAAGCTCTCAAACAATTTCAAGGTATTAGAAATATTTCAAATATTAGCTGAATGAATAATAGAGTGGAAATATAGGCTACTATACTACTGAAAAAAGTATCTTTTCAAGAAAACAAGCAAAGAAAGGCAAAAGTGTTGCCTGTAAAAAAAAAATGCATTCAAAAGCAAATAAGCAGTTAGTTTAAAGAAAAGGTAACAATATGGAGTGTTACCTTTTTATACACATGCTAAAACACACACACACACACACAACACACTTGTGTAGGGAGAACTGAACTTAAAATCTCTGAAGTATTCACTTATACTTCCTTACGTTCCTTTCTGTGGTATTATATGTAACGTAGAAGTAAATTCACAGTCAGTTCCAGAGTGTTTACAAAAAGTCTTTTTTCAGTGCAGGAAAGCAAAAATGATTTGAAGGGCAACTGTAGAGAAAGAACATTAGTTGACACCATCTGTATAACATGTAATTAAAAATACATTTACCAACTCACTAAAGTTTTGCTTTTACAATAATGAGTATTTAAAAATGAAATATCAAGATCGCACAATCAGGTCAGTAATGCACATATGATAATATCACACATTACTGTGTAATCATCCTTCTTATATACTATTATACAGGTGTTTACAGACTCTGTTGTCATGTCCATGCACCTTTATTTTGAGTTTAATTCATTTGCCAAAAGGAAACTTTGAATAAGAGAAGTTACAGGTGAATTTGACATATATCATTGTAGCTAACCCGCCTTTTCCCCAGATTTTCTGTGGAGCTATCTCAGTGTTGTGTTACAAATGCTGCGAATTCTTCTTCTTACCACGATAATCTTTTTACAGTTAAAGTCAGTCATGATGCAGCACATTTTGATTACTTTTTCTAATCCTGAGCCCTTAAATAACTATCTTAATTTGCAAATACACTATGTTTTTCATCTCCAAAAACAAAAATTAAAACTGTTATCAGCTAAAGGTAAGTTATGCATAGATTGGAAACACTCAAATAAAGTAGCTGTTTGCCTTTAACGTGTTATAATTCATTGGGGGATAAAATACGCTATTGTGACAAGAGCAGTTTGGCCATGAGAGAGAAAAAAAAGAACGATGGAACGATATGACTAAAAACAGGCCCAATTTTAAAATGTCAGTAACAATATTTAACAGCATGTGTCATAAAGAGATTAATGTTACATTCGCTGACAAAAAATAAGAATGTTGCACCAAAAACGTTACAATCATGAGAAAGAAAACTGACGTTTGTGAAAATATATGTAACGAGCTTTATGACACACACACACACACACACATGCATTTTGTTTTGTCTGCTTACTGCACATGATGTACATATAATCAGGCTCTGTGCTGTGTGAACCTGTAGGTTGCCCTAGTAACAGGTAGATTATGCCCAGTTAACCCACATTAAACAGCATATATCACACTATAGAGTTTGAATTGGCACATGTTCAAAGCAAAATAACTTTTAACCGACATTTACATTTTCATGGAGGGTTTTGAGTGCAGGTATAGCTAAAATAAATAAAAAAAATTTTTAAAAAAAATCTGAAAACAACAAGAAGAAAAGATCCACTGTTTGTTTGGCAGCATAGGGGAGAGAAAGATGGCAAGTTGTCGGCATAGCAGGGTTTTCAACTCAACAGCTATGCCAACATCTTGCCTTCCTTCCTGAACCCGTGGTCTAGTAACACATTCCGCACGGTCCACGCTTCAAGCTCCGGTCCACGCTGTTCCCCACTCCCGCGTGGAAATTGAAAAATGTTGCTGAGATGCTTTAAAGGTTGGGGGGGGAATAAAAACATAAAAAAAGGTGGAGGGCTAAAAATAACGAGCGCAAGTGCCAGCCACGCCATCTAACAGGTAGGATTACTCCATCTCAAACGAAGTCCAAAAACACCCGGTGTAGCATTTCCAAAATATGATTTTCTTGGTCCTTGAAAAAAAAAGAAAAAAGGATTAAACTCTCATCGAGCCTTCACCTGAAAAAAAAGCAAAAAAGTCGAGAAGAAAGAGTCTCATGTAGTGTATGACACAACTTAACTGCAGGCCTACATTCCTCTTCCCTGCACATGGCACTGCCCTGTAGGTGTATCATCACATCTACCTGTTGCTCTGTGGGAAACAGCAACTGGTAGAGCGAGCTCTCTCTCCGGTGTCCGCCGTACAAGATCCACCGCATGTGTCGGGCATCAGCGCGCCAAAGTAAAAGTAGGCTGAGGGTAGAAAAGACAGGTTTGCCTTCCGCCACCCGCTTTTGTAGCAGCACTGTCGGTGGCTGACTGTTGCAGGAGGTGTGTTCTTTACCCAAAAGAACTCTGGAGTGCGACTTCCGGCACCTTGGTGCGCTGGCAAGGAATCCGATTGGTCCAATGATTAAGGAGGATAATCTTCCGAGGAGAAATCCGTCCAAACCTGTCCGGTCTGAAGAGTCTCCCAAAAATCCCCAAGTACTTCCACAGTAAAAACACGTTATGTTAAAAAAAACAGAACAAAACCAAACCAAAGAAAAGCCTGCAACTCTTATCCGACGTCTGGATGTTGCTGTAAGGGCATGCAATTCAAACAGTCCCACTTTAGCAGGAAATTTTGCTGATTTCTACAGGATACGGTTTGTTAATGAATCACGCGCAATGATTCAAACACCGTCTAGACCAGAAAGTGGTCGCCATCCACAACAGGAAACGCACTTTCTGACCATTCATCATCATCTGTTTCATTTGGATGTTGCTCAGCGGATAGACATAACTTCCACGCTGTTTTATTTATATTACTGAAAAAAAATACTTTATTTCTTTGAGATATTCACTGATTTACAGCCGCTGTAAATAAATGAATCATGATGTGGGAACAGTCACCACCAACTAGCAACAAAGGGAACATCTGTGTTCCTCCACACAAGCGTAAAAGTGCAAAGGTCTATATGCTTTCTGAGTTTTTCTGTTTAAAATTGATACTACTTCACTACATTCATACAATACATTAAAAAGAGCATCTTGGGAGCTTATTATTAAACCCAATCATTACCAAAATGTCCATATGGGGCTTTTATGCTTTATGTCTGTGAATGTAACAACAAAAAATACATTTTCTATTCAGATTTTTTTTTTATTGCTCTTTTTGAAGGGGCCCAGCTTGTAGACAGGGCAGCACAAAAAACACTGAAGTGCTATTTACAGTCAGTATATAATAACTTAACAATCACACAGTTTTTAACGCACTTTGCTGTGTTTGCTGCAAACCCTCACAGGTGCTAAATAGACGATCATCCCAGCATTTAGCTTCCATTTAATTAGGAATTTAAAACCACACATTACGAGTGACCAGTGATCAAATCTAAGCTAGTGAGAAGGTTTGTCTTTAAAAAAAAAAAAAAAAAGAAGACAATCTTTCAGTTCATTTCAGTTTGGTTGGGACTGATGATTCACTTCCTAAGGTAGGTGTCAACTCTGGACACACCTGTCAACTCCCAGAGAACAAATACTTCAAAGGATAAAAAGACAAAAACGATCTGTCAGGGTCAGTCTTTCCATTTCGCACAGTAAGCAGTTGTTTACCATGGCAACCACACTGTAAATAATAATTAGCAGTACAAATGTGTGTTGCAGGGAATGCAATTTTTTTTTTAAAAAGGTAGGTCCATTAAGGTGATGGTGCTTATTTGCAGTGCTTAAAGCACACTGAAGCAGCGAATTCATACTGAGAGAGCAAGAAGTACAGGAATGACACAACAGATACTTGTTTAATCTCAAGTGAACAGTAAAAACACATAAAGCATGTCACCACACACCCAATATACTAGATATACATCTGAAACTTGTCAGGAATACTGCAGGAGAAAAGTGTTAATCAAGTTCAAAATAACAGCAACACAAAGGGGCTCATTCCTGAAATAAAAAAACAAAACAAACATAGAATCACACAGAATCTGAAGACAAAACATGGCCATCAAATAGAAACGTGTGGTGTGAGGATCAAGATGCGAGTCACTGTTACAACGCATGGGAAATGAGGTGTAAACGCACAGTTGCGAGGGATAGCCTGGAGGTGCTTCACATCTTTCCTCCGGGGGAAAATTTAAGGTGTGCTTGATTGTGGTTATAGATGAATCAATACGTAGGAGTCAGACTAAAAAGCACGCGGAATGCTAGCTTTCCCTTTTCAATGCTCTTTTGGTGAATAGAAGTCTGTTGATTGCTGTAGGCACAAGAACAAGCGACGGCGCTGTTTACAGAGCGCTTACAGACGAGTGTTGCGTGGTTTTGCAGAGTGGACGTCAACAAGGGAACAATATGATGCACGGAATATAACAAACACTCTTCAGAATGATATGATCAAATTACTAAATTACTATACTTTTTTTTTTTTAAATGCAAATTTGTAGTAGCAAAAAGGGTTTTATTTTCCACCGTTTGCTTAACATTACATAATTATGCTTCAGCTCCGGTCAATATAAGAATACTGTAATGACTGTTCTGCTCACTGCTGAGCCATAAAGTTCCTCGAGGACTATAAAATGATTTTGTCACAGGTCATCGTAGTCTAAGGAGCTTGGAAAGAAAAGCGTCTGGACTTCTTTTTAAATTTCCTTGAAGATGCTTCACCTCTCATCCAAGAGGCTTCTTCAGTTCTAAGAACAACCGGTGGAGAGTCCCAGATTTTAAGCCCAGCCTTAAAAACATCTTCAAGGTAACTTAAAGAAGTCCAGGCGCTTTTCTTTCCAAGCTCCTTAGATTTTGTCACATGACTTTTTTTTCTCCCCCTGCTCCTATAGCTGCAGCTTGTTGACGCTGTAACCCTTAAAATCAGTTTAGTTTAAACCAGCTGCTCTGTTTTGGCTATGTTTGCTGTTTTTCCACTCTTTCTGAGTCAGTTTGAAATCTCATGCTGACATATCAGTGCATGTCAGCTTTGCATGGTTATTATTATACATCATTTTCTCTGTGTAGCTAACCAAAACCCTCTTCCAAACCCTGCTCATGCTGAATCACACGGCCACATGTGCAGCAGTTACGAATCAGCTCGACAGAGGCCCTGCCGTGAGTCATCGTATGATCTCAGGTCCACCGAGACCCCCCTTTTGAAATCGGTGATCTCGACTCCCCACACAAGTTCCCAAAAACAGCTAAATGGGGCAGTTTTGAGCGGTGACACGCATGAGTGTGACATATTTTTAAAATGATGCTCTCACTCTGTCTGCCTCAGACTAGAGTCTGCTGCCACACTTGTACCAGGATCAAATGAGTGTAGAGGATTTGGCTTAGGTGTATTTTGCTGAGTCAAAGGTAAGCATGCCCTGTAACAGTGAGCAGATGAAGTCACTGGGAAAAATGTCTGATCTATAGAAAGTTGACTTGCTGAACCAGCCACCCTCTGTACTCCACCAGGAGTTTATTAAAAGCTGACAAATTAGCTAGAAAGTCGTGAAATGTGAAGGGTAACATGGGAACTCCCCACTGCCATTGACTCACACTTTTAGGAGATTTGCTTCCTCTGCACTGGTTTTTATATTATTTTTTCAATTGTTATATTAGACATATCAGAGAGGGAGAGAGAGAGTGTAAATTGTGTTTAAGTAAAGTATTATCAGCTAAATAGAAACTGAAACATTACTTTAAGTGTTTATAATGCGCTTGTAGAGCTTCATATTATATCAATGGTATTAGGATTTTATTGTTACCAACAGTTTCACGTTTAAGTGTTTGGGGGTGTTGCTAATGTTTACCTTACATGCTGTATTAACTTCATGGATTTGAATAACATATAAAAGAGTAAAGAGTAAAAGAGTAACGCGTTAATCGAGCTCCCCGCGCTAACTCGATTAACGCCTTAGCGCCGTCCAGCCCCACAGAGAGGCGATCCGCGGTAACTCGTTACCGAGAAGTTGCCGCGTTAACGCCACCTTAACGCGATTAACGCTGACAGCCCTTAAAATCATCATGGTGTGTTTGTGCTAAGTAAATACAGCTACCTGCTTAAAACATTTACAGTAAGCCAAACTGAAAAAAAAATAACCATTAATCCTCATGAAGGATTAGGAGAAGATTTTCTTATTTGCAAAAGTGGATCTGTTTTGTTAAAAAGGGAAAGTGCAAGCAAGACTGTAGGTGATCTTTACAGCTTGTGACGTACGTGGCTCGCCGTACTCCGTTGTGATTTATTAACAACATAAACTAAACATCCCCCTAGCTTAGGTGAAGGAGGTGTTACTGTGAGTCATGATGGCTCCAGCGATACAAAACGGTGGGATTTTCTCTTTAAGCCTCAGGAGATTTTAGGGAAGTGATGACATTTGAAATAGAGGTGATTTATGGTAGTGAAATTGAGGTTGCAGCGTGACAAAAAAAAGCATTTTTGACATTTTGTAAAAAAATATCTCAGTTTACAGTGAGCTGAATTATTAATGCCTGCCAAAAAAGACAGGTTTTGTGACCTTAAGTCTTACTTTTAAGTTAAGAAACTTTGACTGCGTTTTTTAAATTAGTTTAAATATAGTTTTTTAATGTACTCTCTTAAAATTCCTTACAAATTTCACATAAAAGACACCCAATGAGGCAATTAAATCTCAGTGCTTATCTTTTCTTTTAGATCTGTCAAAAATAGATATTTGACCATGCAGTAACCCACTTTAGCTTTCATTTAGTATTTGACAACTCTGCTGCTTTAACCGTGACGACTAAGAGATGATCTGCTTTTCCACTCATGCCCGTAAGTGTTTCCATGAACAGCACTGTTCATTCAACCCAACCCTCGAATAAGCAACACTTATAAATTAAACCCATCAGCCTTACCATGGCATCGTGCCTTTCAAGCCTGAGTTTTTTGGTTATGTCCAGAAAAAGTAGAGGAGAATATCTGGAGAGCTCTGAATCTTAGCACTACTAACATGGACATGTCAGGAGATAAAGAGAGCCAGCACTACAAAAAGTCCAAAGAGTCTTCTCCAGGGGAATACCGGTGAGATAAATTTTTTAACATGTTCAAAATCCTAAACTTTCTGAGTAAATTACTTCATTACTGACTCACAGTTTCCAGTGAAAGGTGCTGGTGACACCACCAAAGGGATTACATTGAAAAAACTGGAAACACTTGGGCGAGTGAAACATGCTTCTGAGGAAAGATAAGAGAGGGTGTTAGGTATAGTTTTAAAGAGCTCATTCAAACAGTGTTTATTTTTGGTGTTGTAGACTAGCAGCGACCTTTCGTCTGCGTATGTAATTGATTTCTAACGAAAACTCTTTGATGTGCATGTGCAGGAAAAGTTATCGAGAATCAGGCCGTGTTCAACTATCCTAGTGGATTTAGCAGGAAATGCCCGGGAAATTCTTTGCCTCCCTGGAAGCACATCAGACAATAGCCAGTTCAGCGCGCCTTGCCCCCATCAAAGTTTGGCTTCATCTTATAGAATCCAATGCGTGTCCTATCAAGTTCAGTAATCCAAATCTCCTACTATCTCTCATCTCACCCACATTCTTACCTGTCTTTTTGTTTTTTTTGTCTTTTCTTCCTACAACCAGTGTCTTGCCAGTGTGTGCCTTGCACTACAATGCAGCCAGGTAGGTCTCCAGGCAATACAGGGCTCCATGTTTGTGCTTCCTTTTCACTTTAGGTTCACTCTGGCATTGAGGACTGTACCCTGTAACAAACTGCTGTTAAAAAAATAAAAATGAAATGTTGTCATTTAGCAAATCCTACATTAATACAGCTATTTATTTTCCTTTTTCAGTAGTGTCTTATTAATTATACTGCAGAAGCAATCAGTCACATAGACCAGCCTTCATGTTCATGTTCATGTTCACGTTCATGAATGGATGGATCTATGGATGGATGAATAATTTTCATGCAGGAGGCGGTTGTGCCAGTTATACCTGAGAAATTCTTAATGTTTCCCCATGACGGATTGCCATAACAACAACACTCATTTAAACCCACCAGAGAGAATGGAAAAAACAATTATAGGTCAGAGAAACAGGTTTGTATCCCTCTCCAGTTATAATGAACTGAGGGAAACCACAGAGATTAAATATAGAAGTTCATGGAAAACTCTGAGGCACCTTTCTATAGAAAGCCAAGTACTTTGCAGTTCGGTAGAAATCTTAATAGCTGGAGGACAATTTTAAGTGGGTGGACTGCGTCGAGGTGACGATTGCGTAACTTTCGCTCTGAGTCACAGTGAAGTGTCAGCATTTGAACAGAAGAGGGCGCCCTGTATCCACAGTTTACCCAGACAAACAGACCGCACAACGTGAAGCAAAGTAAAGCAAATCGGGCCCTTGCTTATATTAGACTATGCTTAAGGCCACTAATAAAAACTGCTATTAATATTGATGATCTCGAACAACAATACAAAATGTATGTTTCATTTAGGATGAAAGGGGAACAGCTTATCTCAGCATAAGAGCAGCATAAGGTTTGTTGTATTCAAACAGAGCCAAATTAACTCCAAATTAAAACTAATTACTCAGCTCCTCCAGAGGAAGTGGAAGTTGCAGCATGAAATGGAGAAATCAAATAAATCTGAAGGATGACAGACACTGGGGTGTATCATTTTACCAGTCTTCATCAGAACATCAAAGAGCATTAAGGCAGTACAAAAAACTGTAGACAGGCCATTGCCACTCCCAGGGCATTAAAGACTGGTATGCACAAAGACTGTGACTCAGTCTTTGGAGCAAAAGTGAGAGTATGTCTTTCCCAGTTTGTAACATACTTCTTCTGCAGGGATGTGTCCAAAGAAAGGGCCGTGGGGTAGGACCGCCCCCAGAGTTGGCTGCTGCTGGTCCTATATATATGTATGTGTGTATGTATATATATATATATATATATAGAGGGTATGAGGATATGATATTTCTATATGCACAGTTGTAAATGGAGAAACATAAAAGGGAAATAAGGAGATGAAATCACAAAACTCCCAAAGAGGACTTGGTGAAAAGTGTCCCCTGGTTGAGATTTGTTTCCACCTTGTCTGTCTCTGGGATCAGAATACTTTGTTAAGTACCTAGAGTGCACTCTGACGAAAGTCATACGTGACTTAATGACACTATTTTATGCCAGTGCGTGAATGTAATGAACAATACATTTCAGCTTAAAAATGCTTAACAAGTAGGTTCCACCCATTTATCACACGCTCAAGAGGGAATCTCTTTTCTTTAAACGCCTTACCCTGAGGTACACCTGCTCTACCTGCAAATGCATCTTCAGGGAAGAGATTGAACCCTGAGACGCTCACTGATGCGTTCACTGGAGTGTCAGTGTGTATTATTGTCAGACAGAAAAGCAGAAAAGCCCAGAAAAAAGTACTTTTCTGAATGTGTGGCAATGAGTCAGCCAGGCACGTTGTATAAAGTGCTTTGAGTGCTCGAGTAGAGTTAAAAAAAAAGGGATATATATATATATAAGAACCAGTCCATTTATCATTTATCATCCGACTTCTTGGGTCTGCCACTATCTTTGCTATTTAAGCATATGGTGCCACACAACATTGTAACTGCAGAGATTACAGATGGGTAATAATTGAAAACTTAGAAACTTTAATCAGCTCAGACTGCATGTCAGTGTATTTACATTACAGTGTCATTTTCAATTAGTACTTAAAAAGCATTCCTAATACGTCTTAAAACTAAAGATAGAGACAGGACTGGACTGCTTTTCCAGACTCAGCAGAGCTGATTATCAAGAAAGAGTTTCACAATTTCAAAATTGGCATCTTAAAAGTCCAGAGTTTAAAATATTACACGGCTTTAATGCAACTTAAATTCTCCATGATTCGATGTAGTTTACTTCATTAGATCTTAAAAAGTTGATGTAATTTCAAATAAAGAGACTAATGCATGTAGTATTTAAAAAAACGTGCTTATATTTATTCACAACTCCCCTATTTGTAACATAAAATGATACAAATGCTTAATATATCTAACTGTTTATCAAATCATACAGCTACAAGAACATCGCCAAAAAAAAAGAAGACACGAGACACACTACTGCATATTTGAAGTATCTTTATTTGTTTTTATTATATACTTTGTGTTTTTACATAAAGAGACATATTTCTTTTACACATATAAGTTTATATGGTTAATTTGTATCTGTATATATGTACACCTTAAATAAATCTTACATTAACACCAAGAAAATAAAACATTTACAGTGCAAGAATGTTCATTAGTGGTCAACTTTCATGGTCGCTTACCCCGGTAAACCACAATCACTTCCGAGCTCATGTGCTAAGCCGGTTTGATGTTTTTTTCTTTTTTTGGTTTCTTTTTTCTTGTTCTTCTCCCCCATTCATGCTATCAAGTCAAAAAAAGGAAGAAAAAAAAAAAGACATAAAATTTGGAAATTTGCTGACTTGGTAGGAGGGGCTTTGGAGGAATGGAACAAATGAAATGACCAGAGTATGCACATGTACCACACGACCAACCAAACTCAAATTACCTGTAAACATGTTGAGGATAGTTAAGACATTTTAGGAAATTTGCTTGTTTGCTTTGTTGCTTGTAGTTAGACAAGAAGAAACAGCCACATGCAAACTAACTTGCCTTAGTTTCAGTGGGGTTTTTTTTACATATTTTTGTGGAGATTAAACGAGTAGACATGTTACGAAACGCTTGGAAAAACCGCAGCGTGACTCGCCGAAAGCTGCTGCAGCTCTCTTGAAACGCAGAAGCCGATGCTTATAAACTAGCCCCGTAATGCCAGGTGTATCATATTTGACAAGTGAGTCTTTATGAGTTTTTGAGACTTCTACATCATCACTGTGAATTTTATTCCTCTTACAAAAACTTACAAATTGCACAACTATGCCAGATGGAGCAAAAAAAAAAAAATTGATTGTTTTAATTGATTGATTTCTTTACTTTAGGAAGGTTCGATAAGGATTCCAGCATCAAAAAAATCTGAATTTTCTGGAATGTATTTCATGGTTTAGGCTTCATGGGGCTACTTTTTAAACGTTGAAACTGTGTTTGTATTCATAAGCAATAAAAGTAATTAGTATCGAGTAATTTTTCTCGTTGTGCCTTCTGTTTTTCTTATTTGGCCTGAGATGAGTTAGGTTAAGCTAGACAAAGAGTTGTAGCAGTTTGAGATAATTTGCCCACACCCACAAACCTTTGATACCTAATTACCAAGAGAAAAAAAATGATATGATGACATGATATCTCTATTCAAGGTTGTCCAAACACTCGAATACACAGTATTTGTAGAATAGAGTCACGTTTCTATGACATCAATGGGTGAGGCCGAGCACAGTGATGGATTCTTTTTTTTTTTTTTTTACCTGCTCTGGCCGTCTTCTCATCTAACTCTGTGCAAGAAGCTAAATCTCCCACAATGTCAAACTATTCGTTCAAAGAAATGGTGCTTGAAGACTCTTGAGGTGTGATCACATTAACCCGAGTGTGTGGGAGCTCTGAGGAAAGAGTTTTAATGGCGAATGTGCGCAGGATAATTTCAGAAAAGTACATGAGTCATCGCAGAGGCCTTAAACCGACTGTTTGAATGCTCAAAGAAATATAACATGCGAGAACGCGCCGAGCACAACAGTTTATCGTGAGCACAGTCTGAATGGGCATTTGAGTTTTGCTCGCCCTGTGCATCCGTAAGCCCAGGTGTCAGGAACCACGGTGGCAGCATCACTCGCGTCTACATTTGTTGAATCAGAGGAGGCAATGTGGTAGTTAAAGCCCTCGTTTTCTGAACTGAAGAGACGCGTTTTCAGCGTAATCTGATGATGAGTAGCCTTAAAATGAATTCTTATGTCGTTCCTGTAATATTATGATAATAAAGGGCTGCCAGCGTTTTCCATCCACTATGGCAAATAAATAAATAAATAAATAAATACCTATTTTAAAAAAATCAAACACGTTTGTTATTTACAAAGTAAAACCAATGAGTTCCTAGTGTTCCTCTCTGAATGGGTGCATAAAAGTGAACGTCTATTGTAAGCTCAGCTGTACAGTCAGTGGGTAACCAGCCCAAACACCTCGCATGCATTTCCCCGCACACATTCAGAGAATCTATTTACTACTATTTTACAGTTAACTCCTACTAAGCTGCTGTACAGAGGCTGTGTTGAGGTAAAGCAGGTGTTCCTGGCCAGCTCTAACAGGAAAGGGGTTCGTTTTAGGAGAAATGGTCGCCCACTTTATGAGGTGGGGCTTTTTTTTTGTTTTGGTTTTTTTTGGTATGTTTTTTTTAAATTTCTGGACAGGACAGCAAGGGAGGGCAAGGGGACTGACGCATGATGGAGGGGTGTCTTTCAACACGACACACGGTATATTGCTGTTGAGTCGATGATTTCCACATTCTATGTAGCTTAAAGAGAGTTTGTGATTATGATTTATTTACCCAGTATAAAACACAGATTGGGGTATATATATTTCTATATTTTTTTTTTGCAGTCGGTTGCAAAACACGGGTAGTATGACCTCTATGAATCGTCATCGTGTCATGACTTTAAATGCAGATTGCACACATGCACACAAAAGCACCTTTGATTAGAAAAGAAATTGCACAAGTTTTATAGATATCGTCGACCGTACAATGTTGACATTTTCTACATAGAGACTGAGCACTCGTTTGCGTTAAGAAGTTATGAAGCATGTCTGGAAAAGTATACATTTTGGTATACAACTTCTTAAATGTTGACTGGTATAATTCACCTCCGGGTGGCTTTTACTTATTTATTTTTTTCCTACATGCAGTTGACTCCTTGAAATGTCTACCCTAGGAGCTTAACTAGCCGGTGATTTGAGCCCAGTTCTACTGTGAACGAAGCACTACACACTGACTAATCTAAATCAATCATGACGCTTTAACACAGTAAAGTTATTTTCAAATGTATTATTTTGACATTGACTTTGTTTATGGATCTTTAATGAGCCTCGGTATTCATGCTTTTGTTTTCACCCCCTTAACCAGTACAAGATATTGAAGGCTAGCATATAACTCAAGAGACTAAACTTCATTTAGGCCTTTTTTTTTTGTTTGCTCTTGCCTTTGTCCATCGGTGCGCGTGAAATGGAAATTTCTGTACAGTCGTAATGTTTGCTCAATGGGTAAAGAAAAAAAGGAGCAGATTGTCATGCTACAGTATATCTAATGCTACTTCTAATATTTAATGAGAATGAATTTAAAAAAAAAAAAAAAAAAAAACTAAAAAAAAAAAAAAGAAAAAAAAAAAGAAGGAAAGACG
>VUQR01030610.1:17221-28992 GCA_015108515.1 Hemichromis elongatus
GGTCACTGGGGAAAAAAAAAAAAAAAAAAAACTTTGAAGAAAAAAAAGGGACTCCTGTGCGGAAACATTCAGTGGTGAAATATGACATCTTGACAGGGGGCGAGGAGAAGCTTAAACTCTGATCACAGACAAGTTTGCGAGAAAGAAATAAGAAAATAGAAGTTCATCTGTCCTTCACCGCTTTCCTTGCCGCTCAGGCGCGAAGCCCAGAACGAGAGGCGTCCCCATTGACCACCACATCGACAACGTGTTTCTGAAGAACACGTTCATCCAGCCGTTTCTCTCATTCATTAGTCCATCCAGATCACGATTCGCTCACGACGTCTCAGTCTGTTCGGCCAGTATGTGCTTTCAAATGCGATCGCAAATTTGAGCTCAGCCACCGATTGTTGTTAAGAGTTTTAAACAGTGCATCTCATGTTTGTTTGCCCCCCCCCCACCCAAAAGTTCACAGGAGGTCATTCTTCTCAACCTACCTTCATTTCAGCTCATCTAGTGAAACTAATGGCATGCATAATACTTCTATATTTGGCATAAACCCATAACCCACCCACCCAAACCCTCTACCCTCCTCACCTGCCAGTGAAAATAACAATATATTTAAAATCCACTCTTGTTAGGCCTATGTTAAACCAGCCAAGCCGTAGTCTTCTCTCGCGCCCTTGATGGTTTAGGCACTCCCCACCACCACCTGCTCACTCAAAATAAAGGGAGATCCCACAGTTTTCATTAATCTCTTGTACAGTTCTTCTTTTTTTATTCTTTTGTTCCTGGTGTAAAGGATCGCAAGGGGTCAGGTGAGACGGGCAGCAGACAAATAGGATGGTTACGGTGGTGAGGGTGACGGAGGGGATGCGGGTCCCTGAAAGGTCCTTAAATAGACACCGGGCAGCTAATGACCTTGTTCTCTAGCATGACACTGACCACCAGGAAGACGAAGTACAACATGAACATGATGAAGCCGAGCAGCTTGCTCATGCGCCACTTGCAGGCGGCGATGGAGATGATGACGAAGAGAAGCATGAGGAAGAGGAGCACGATCGCGCAGAAGAGGCCGTTGGAGCTGACTTGCACCGGTTTCAAGCCTTTGAATAGGGACCACAGGAGCCAGGGGAGCGGCAGTCTGCAAGTACAAAAGCACACGATATGTTACAGGCTGATCACGTGAGCTGCTGAGAGCCGATAACAACATGAGGATGCACACCTATGTCCTGGCTAAACTGACCTGTTAAATAATATCTGCCTGTTTATAGTTTATTTTGTCATCAAGGTCTATTTCGGTCGAAGATGGTTAACAAATATGCTTGTGGTCGACACATCAAACTCTGTACATTTGCTTTAATATCTTGTTTCTATTACTCTCCATAGAAGAAATGATACAGGTTTAGCCATCAAACCAAACCTAATCTAATGTAAAGACTTTGGAAATCAAAATGACGGTGCAAAAAGGCCATTACAGCCTGAAAGCCATCTTACTTTGGCCCACAGAGCCAGTAATAGTTTACTTTGGCCCACAGAGCCAGTAATAGTTTACTTATGATGTATACATTAAGTTAAAAGGACCCCAGTCATCGTCAGAGTAAAAAGCACCGCTTTCTCAGTGCTTCTCCTAAACATCACATGCAGATCCATACTCAGATCACGCTTGGATAACATACCCAACAGTAATGTCAAAGATGTTGGAGCCTACAGAGCTGGATACAGCCATATCACCCAGCCCTTTGCGTGCCACAATAACACTGGTGATGAGGTCAGGGATAGAGGTTCCAGCTGCTAATATAGTCAGTCCCATAATCTCCTCTGTAATCCCAATGGTCTCTCCAACCTGCAAAAAAGAAAAAAGAAAAAGAAAGCTAAGCTTTAGGGTAAATAAAAACTAATCTTTGTTCCAGCTATTTTTAATTTCCTTGTGCTTAGAAGCTGAAGAAGTGATAAAAGTATCTCTGACGATCTTTGTTTTAAACAGAAGAGCTGTAATTATGTGTGAGTGGATGGGAATAGAGGGTTATTATAAATGTCAAGAACAAGAAATGAAGGAAACTATATTTTGCAAGGATTATTCTTATATCATTAGGCTTTTGGGCTGCTGTTATGATCACATAACATCAGGTCTTTTTACAGAGTCTTGTGTACCTGATGAGCCCACCACACCATTAGGTAGGAGAATCCTGCAATCCAGCCGATGGCACCCAGGAATGTAATGGGGAAGAACTTTTTTGATGACTGGAAAATAAAAAAGGAAGGATTGAGCAGCACTCATAAACATAGACACACGCATTCGTGGTCAGTAGAAATCAGTCGCGTACCGTTTTCCTGACGTCAGGCAGCGTTAGCCACAGGGGGAGGACAATAGGTATGATCAAGAGGTAGGTGAGGCGCTTGCGGCACGATTCAGGCCAGGACAGGCTCAGAGGCTGGTCCTCTTCTTCTTCATCCTCAGCCTGAGAGTAAAAAAAAAAAAGATGGAAGGAGATACTGGTCAAAAACGTGATTTTTGCCTACTTTTTTGGAATTTATCATTTGGAAGTGTCCCTTTTAGCTTTTAGAGGCAGGGATCAGTTTGACGACACCACTACTCCATAAAGGAATTCAGAAGTCAGTAGACATTAATGGCAGGAACTGGATGTGTGCTACCGTGACTGCTCATTCCCATGTCCCTATTTTCATTTTGGGAATTTCCTAGGGTAGCTTTGCATGATTCATAGCTGGAAATAATATGTCTTATACTGGACCATGTTGCAACCACCTCATATCGTCCTCTGTCTGAAACAAGCAGGCCACTTTCTTTTTCTTCTAATTGGCTGCCGTTCATAAACCTGCTTCATATGATATAGAGCAACACTCAGAGATTTGATACAAAATATAACGTAGAAAACTGTTGGAAGCTGTGGGCACTTGGCCTCATTATTTGGCCATCATAATTATAAGAGTATGACATAAATAAAAAAACACATAACGGGTCTACTTTAGGAGAGAGGTGGCTGTGATATTAGAGAGACTCCACTGAGCCCGAAGGGTTGAGTCTCAGCAGTCATCACTGCTGACTGGTGAAGTTTGCTGCACCGACAGATCCGTAGGGTCTGACTGGACCTGCCGCTGGAATGCCAAGTGAGACAAAGGCTGACGGCACCCTGAGATTAGCATGAAATCAGATTCCAGGAAAGATGCACAGATCTACAAGAAGAAGATCTACAGTGGGGCAAAAAAGTATTTAGTCAGCCACCAATTGTGCAAGCACTCCCACTTAAAAAGATAAGAGAGTAATTTTCATCATAGGTATACCTCAACTATCAAAGACAAAATGAGAAAAAAAATCCAGAAAATCACATTGTCTGATTTTTATAGACTTTTTTTGCAAATTATGATGGAAAATAAATAAATAAGAATTGTGGACCTGCACCAGGCTGGGAAGCAGCTTCATATGAAGAAATCAATCTTTGGGAGCAATTATTAGAAAATGGAAGACATACGAGACCACTGATAATCTCGCTCGATCTGGGGCTTCACGCAAGGTCTCACCCCATGGGGTCAAAATGATCACAAGAACGGTGAGCAACAATCTCAGAACGACCTGACCTACAGAGAGCTGGGACCAAAGTAACAAAGGCTACCATCAGCAACACACTACGCCACCAGGGACTTAAATCCTGCAGCGCCAGACATGTCCCCCTTCTTAAGCCAGTACATGTCCGGGCACATCTGAGGTTTGCTATAGAGCATTTGGATGATCCTGAAGAGGATTGGGAGAATGTGATATGGTCACACGAAACCAAAATATTGGTTAAAATCTCTACGTGAAGCATTAGGGTGGAAGCATCATGCTTTGGGGCTGTTTTTCTGGAAAGGGACCAGGACAACTGATCTGTGTAATGAAAAGAATGAATGGGGTCATGTAAAGTGAAATTTTGGGTGAAAACCTTCCTCTGTCGGCAAGAGCATTGAAGATGAAACATGGCTGGGGCTTTCAGCGTGACAATGATCCCAAACACACACTCCGGGTAATGAAGGAGTGGCTTCATAAGAAGCTTTTCCAGGTCCTGGCGTGGCCTAGCCAGTCTGAAGATCTCAACCCCATAGAAAATCTTTGGAGGAAGCGACGGCCCCAAACCATCAGTGCTCTAGAGGAGATCTGCATCTGGCTCAAAATACCAGCAATTTTACAGCAAAATTACAGGCCTCTTTTTAAGTTGGAGAACCTGCACAATTAATGGCTGACTAAATACTTTTTGCCCCACTGTACCTTCTTACAGACTGTCACGTAAACATCCAGGTAATAGTGAAATAGTACAACAACTAAGCTTTTTCTATTCGGAAAGATCCCGAGGTCCCTTACCATCTAATTATAGAAGATGATAAGGAGCCAAGGGGACTAGCAGAGAACAAGTCCATGCACGCAGGCTAGACTAGAACATGTGAGTGATCTAAAATTGATCTCCTGCCCTTTTGAGAATAACAAGGTATTTAAAGCATGCAGTAAAGGGGTGCAGAAGATATACTGGAAAGAAAAACATAAAGTAAAACAGATGCTGATAACAGATGTGATACGCTGGATAGTAATTTTCACAGGCCTTAACAAATTCAATCAGATCAGCTAAACAAGGCCACAGTGAAGCATAAAATCTTTAAAGATGGTTGCTGCACGAATCATGAATCATATGGAGCTTATCCTGCTGTGACAGCGACTGCTGTTGAGTATTGCCTGGTAACCTTGGTAATCAGAGCTGCCAAACAAAAGGGCTTGCATCACTTATGTTCAGCATTCTGATTTCTCCTCCTCTCCATATCCAGATGGCTGCATTGTTGTCTTTTAAAAAGCTCTAAAAAGCAAAAACAAAAACAAACAACAACAACAAAAAAACCCTGAAGCTTTGCAAAGATCAATTCTAGACCAAACCCACTGCTTTTAGAAGACACAAAGAAATTACAGATTGTTATTTTGGCTCATTGCAGAATCCAAAATGCAGCAAAAGCTTCCTCTTATGTTCAATCGCAATATTGACAGTCCGCTCAACACGGTTTTGCTCTGCAGCTCTTTCATGGGCATGTTGACTGCATGCAGACTACTGTTTCTGGATGACACTGCTCACCATGAATCCAGCACTTGCCTATTTATGATTTGCTTTAGTTGCTTTGTATGCTAAAGTACCCCATTGAGCTGGTGCTCCCTCGTCTAACTTGGTTCCTAAATGCCAGCCCCTTGGGGGCCTTTCCTGCCCTGTGGTGTCTCAGTTGGTAACACTGCCAACTCTGTGCTTAAAGGCACTGACTTTTATCAGACACCACAGAGCTGCGAGGGCAGGTGTGACATTTGCTATATTTTTTTCTTTCTTCCTGGAGGGAAGCATTTGCTCTGGTACCCGGTGTGAGGCAACAAAGCTACAAGAGTTGAAATGGCCGAAAAAGTTCAGAACAGCTGCAGCGAGGCTGCACATGCAAATGGTGCATTTGCATTAGTTTAACCAGAAGAAGGAAAACGCTGCTGATCTGACGGCTTCGCCTCCACGAGGCATCTCCAGTTAATAAATAATGCAAGCACAATAATGGAAAAAAAAAAACAAAACACAGAGGAACTTTGTCTTCAAGTGAAATAATACCTCAGCCACAGAGTTGACAGATTATTGTTATCCTCATCAGCGGTGATTTCTGTGCATTCTTCTATGTGCATGCACAGAAAGCCAGAGCAGGGATCGGTGCCAACAAATACGACATCCATCAAATCACACACAGTTAAAAAGAGCAGTTGGGGTGAAGACGGCTTGCCAAACAGCTTGCAACTGCAACTGTAGCCAGGCTAAAGCAGCCTAAACTGCACGCCATATAGGTTATTGGGATGTTTACGAGGATCTCAGCTTCGCCACGGGTGTGGGTCGATGTTTCGATCAGTTGATCTCTGGTTAAAATGTCTAAATTAACGCTTGGCTCAAGCAAGTTGTTGTTTTAGTTTGGAGGGATTTGGGGTCAAAGTGTTCCTCTTGCATTATTTTCTTGATCCAACTTTTAGCATCAAGGAATTGACAAAATGCAGCCATCTGTTTAAAACTAGGATGCTATGTGTGATTCAGAAAGAAAGCCTCAAACACTTCCATTCACTATTTGCCTCTCTGACAGCAATGTCTCATTCTTCACATGAAACATTCATCTTCATAGATGCCGTAACAGCTGCAATGGCATGAATATTTTTTTGTCCCCCACATGCACACACAGAGGCTCCATCTGGATATAAAATTCTCATCGTATTTAGGAAAAGAAAAAGCAAGCAAATCTTCAAACTGAATGATACTTCCACCCAGGAACCCCTGAGCACAATGTTTTTTTTCACATCGCTTTAGTTGTGATAGAAGAGGTAGGATGAGTCACGAGATCCCGTGGTTATGATTTTCTTTAGTTTTCCCAAATGTTATTTAAAGAATTGATTGCAGGAGCTTTGTAAATATTCAAAATGTATGCTACTAAAGGCAGGAAAAATCTAGACTATGTTACTCCAGATCGACAATTCAGTCAGACATAGCCTGAATGTCATCATCAAGTTTAGAACCAGATGCAGATTTTAAAATGAAAAATCTGCTGCTCAGAGAAAAATTGCAGCACATGATGACTTTTGTTGGCTTGATCCTCGGAGGGTTTAGGCAGTAAGTCGCGCAAAAACTCTGCTGCAAATTTTAATTTGACCTTAACTATCTCCTTATTCCCCAGTCTTGGTTGCCAAGACATCCAGGAGGAATTGAACAATTAGTGTGATGGGGCCTCTGGCGGCAATATGAAGGTGTGAGCTGTTTCCAGCTACTTCCTGGCTGACACAGGCAGGTGCACTGTGCAGGATCTAAAAATAACAGCATGTAGGAATCAAGAATGCCAATAAGCATCCAGGTCTTTTAAAGTTTGTGAATCATCACCTGGAAAAAAAAAAGAAGATGTTTTTAGACTCCGTCTACCTGCCGTTCTGCTTTCTGCCAAACATTAATGACAAGAATTTCATTTTTTAGCATCATATCAGGTTTCGATGTCTGTTTTTAGGAGAGAAAACTGTTTGTGTTTTTGTTTCAGCAGCACGGTATAGAACAACTCAATTTAGGATCTTGAGTCAAATAACTAAATAAAAAGAGAATGTAATGATTTGCAAATCTCATAAACCCACAGAGAAGATATCAAATCTAAAAAAGTTATCATAATAGAAAATAAGAACATAGAATATATATCAAATATTCCTTTTTTCACAGCAGTTCGTAAATGTCTGGAAACTGAGGAGACTTCTGGGAGAGCTCAGTGATTTGTAGTGTTCCTGAGTCCATGCACTGACTTCCATGACAGAATCGTACCTGCTTTTAAATGAAGTGTTTCCTGAGAATCCAAAGATCAAAAGGTGTCAAATATTGATTTCCAGCCTCCAGAAATTTCTCCAGAATCTTTCGCTTATATTATGTGCTGTATATGATGTGATATTGAGTATGATATAAAAAGTCTTTGAAATTTTAGACCAAGGCTGCATAATCCGGAAACAGCATGTTTTTATTTGCTGTTTTCTTGCACATTGATGAACCTCTTCTCAGCTTTACCCACGAGAAAGTCTCTAAGATGCTCTCTTTATAGCCAATCGTGTTATCGAGCCGTCGCCATTTAAACTAATTAATTTAACGCATTCGTTTTTAATTCAGTATTAGTATTTAAGCTAATGTTCAGATGTGGTAACAAGTACTTTTCCAGTCTTTTGTGCCATCAAATTCAAAAAGATAATATTTTCCATTAAACTGTAAAATGTCTTGAACATTTGATATGTTTTATATGTTCGAGTAAAATGTTGATTTTTGAGATTGTAACAATTTTATATTTTATTTATCTCATATATTTATATAATGTACTTTATGTACATTTCATACTATATAACTAAATAACCTACATTAAACTATACACTCTCTCAAATACAATACTCCTGCTGATGCACTGGCACTTTTGTTGTTTTGTTAATGATGTAAGTCCAGTATTTAAAAAGGGAAAAAAAAATTACTTCTTAGATTTTAACGTTTTTATATGTCAGCGTTTATTGTTTCATATTTGTGTCTTTAAATTTTACACAAGGCACGATGTTAGTGAAACTATATCAATATAATCGTTCTAATTTTTTCCCTTTTTTAAATTTTATTTATATTTATGAAGACAGATTAGCCAAAATGCTGATTATTAAAGCCAAAGCACTTTGGCTAGTGCATGTTCTCCACTTGAAGGAAACACGTTACAGTAATTAAAGAACACAAGCAACATCAGCTGAATGTCTTCTTGTAGTAAGTTGTCTGCCCAAAGAGACTTACAAGCTGTGTGATTTCCATCAAGTTTAGAGTTAAATATATCAGCACACAGGGCCTGGTATGTTTTTCTTTTCCTTTTTTCCACCAACGTTCACCCAGGTGAAACTGCGTGAACGTTAGCTGGAACATTAGCAGGTTCCACGTGTTTCCGGATTACTCTTGGTGATAGCAATATAAAAGTTGAAAATCCAGCAGGATGACCAACACCCTCGCCTCCTCTTTCTGTTCTCCTCTCAGTGTACACCTTTTGAGTGGCTGCCCGGTTGCCCCAGGACCGTCTGCTGTCTTGGCGGGTTGCCGCATCCTGCCGTCGTCGTTAATGCCAGCGATTCTGGTTCAGGTGCCATTATGAGGCTCGCTGAGCCTGGCCACACGTCAAAGACCGAGTGTGTGTTTGTGTCGATGTACGTGTGCGAGCGTGTTTGTTTCGAGCATCCAGCGGCGGCGAGCAGCAGGTGAGTGAGGAGTGTGATTACAGAACTCAGTGGGAGGAGGCGGGTCTTTGGCAGGTCTGGCTGACGATGGAGGAACTCGCCCGAGTGCATGCTGGGAAATTATCAGCAGTAGTGACCTGTGCCATAGTTGGTGCAACCTTTGCATCAATCACACTCAAGGTGGAACACAGACACAGATGAGAGGCATAAAATATTCATAAATGCCTCTCTTACTTTGATGTTCGTCTCACAGTTTTGTTGCCTTCTCACCCAGTTAGGTGGACAAGCGACGAATTGGTATAAATAGATTTTCCTACATACTGTGGTTTGTGAGTGCCCTTTCATTTCTTACCGTCTCCCCCTCTTGCCCTGCTGTTCCATTCATAGGTGGGGTCACCTCCACTTCCACACTGGAGCTGTTAGGAAGGTTCTTATCTGCGGGAAGTTTGAAGAATAATGAATTAGCATTTGACGACTCTGAAAGACAGAATGTTCGTTTTTATGGTCGTAAGAAAAGTGGACACATCATTTCTGCATAGCAATACTATCCAGGTAAAATGATTCAGCTCATTTTTAGTTATTAGGGAATCCTCACATTGTGATAAAAAGTGAAGTTACTTATACATCCCCCTTTCCTCAGACATAAAAGTCACAAAGTGCTGTAAGACAACTACAACACAATTATATCATCAAAGAGAACCCTGTTAAAATAGAAAAAAAATAAATAAAAACACATAAAGAACAATAGAAAATGTCAGCAGAGGCCCCAAGGAGATGTGATCAAAATGTCCCAAGCCTGCACCTGTAATAAAAACAAAAACTATACCTGTTCTTCCAGATTTTAATTTCACTGAAACTCCTTCATGGACACACCTAATGTTCCTGCTCAAAAACAAAAAGTACCCTGGTCATGACCTGATGTGCCACCACTTGGCATGAACATTTTCGGTCTTCGCAGTTTCTCATATTGAAATTTATACCGGTGTAACACCAAAGTTGATATTTGCTCTTCATGCAAGCAGTGAAATTGCCGATGCTCATGTGCAAGTGAACGCATCTTCCAGGGAAGTTTCCATGTACTAGTGCAGAGCTGCACATAAGATGACCACGAAGGTGACAGCAGTCGTTTCTGCTTTTTATGGCCAAAAAGTCGTTGAACTTCTGATAACACCTTTTTATTTCTGGCCGACTTAGCATCTCAGTACCAACCTCTGTTTCAACCTCATTTGCCTCTATCAGATTTCTGTTTAGTTAGGTGAAACTCGTAGAAAGTTAAACATAAATGTCATATATTTATTTAAAAAAAACGTTGCAACAATGAAAATAATGGCAAAAAGTATATCAAGCACTCCCATGTGTGTGAACATACATGTGCATGTCTGGGGCTAACATTATCTCATCTTATCAGATGCTAGTGGCTGCTATAAATCCGTTTCAATTGAGGCCCGACTTACTTAACTTACCCTTATTAAAATACAAAGAGCCGAAAGCCATGTAATCAGATGATTAAACTATAATTGCTGTGGAAATTGCTTTAATCCAAGTATGGTTGTGACACAATTAGCTGATTCTCAGACAGATAATGTGTCTCGATACCACTTCGGTCCACTACATGACCTCGCTCCCTCCCTCGCTCAGATGTGGCAATATTACAAATAAAAATGAGATACCTGGACTGAACCACAGCAAATATTCTTTTGCATCAACCAAAAAAGTGAAGTTAGCTGTGGTGACCACCAGTCGAGCACTTTGATTAAGAGGGTAATATGTTAATGTGGCGCGGTTAGCATAATTTTGCCTTGTTGATGAACAGCTATGTCTTGCTTTGATTCTCCTGCTTTGCCTGCATTGTGGCCATGAAAGTGCTTCCTCTGGCCTCCTGTTTGTTCTTTGGTCCAGCGCTCTTTGATGTGAAAAACACATAAATTACTGTTGGCAGTGACTGTGATTGATTAAATACTGCTTGAAGACAACACTTGCAATCAATTTGGCTGCTCTTGATCATGTTGTGTTTGTTTAACAACAGATGATCGTTTCAGTAGGGAATCTAATAACTAACGCACACAAGATGGGTAATACTAGCGATACCTGCGTCACCTTGAAGGTCATGAGAGGCCAAAGCTGATCAGCGGTCAGAAGGGATAGCGCAGGCCTATTCGTGGCTACGTTTTTCTATCCAGGCATGCCTTTACTGCACTGACAGCATGTTTGGGATCAACGTCATTCTGAAAAATCTTTCCACGTGGAATTTCATGGATTAATAGTCTTCTTTGTTCATAATTCCATAAATTTTGACAAGATCCCCAACACCACTGTTTGAAATTAAACTCCAAACCATGACAGAGCCTCCATCGTGTTTTACAGATAACTGTTACACTCCCTGTCGTAGCTTTCTTCTGAAATCCTGACCTGTTTCCACAGATTCCAGTCCTTGTGTAGTTTGGCTTATCTCAGCATTTTCTCATCATTTCCCTTCCTTAAGCATGGCTTTTTGACAGCCACCCTTCCACCGAGGCCATTTCTGATAAGGCTTCAGTGAACGGTAGACAGATTAATTGATTTTTTTCTATTTCTTTAGGACATGACTTTCAAATACTGTTGACCTGCGACTGATAGTATTTGTAGGCCTTTCACTTCGTTTTTCCTCCATCTGCCCAGTTTTCTCAAATTCTTTTAAACGACACGCTTTCCACCTTTTTCAGATAGGTCAAGTTTTCAGCTAACAGCTTTTTGCAATTTACCTTGATGGTGCAAAAATAAATTTTTATTGGTGTAAACATTTTATCTTTGGGATAAATCGTGTGTTGACACACTGCTAGTAACAAAGTATCTAAGGACACAATGTAAAACTGTTTCTTTGTTGAGCTGTCTTATGTGTAGACACAATACTAGTTC
This sequence comes from Hemichromis elongatus, assembly GCA_015108515.1. Classification (NCBI taxonomy): domain Eukaryota; kingdom Metazoa; phylum Chordata; class Actinopteri; order Cichliformes; family Cichlidae; genus Hemichromis; species Hemichromis elongatus. The sequence continues at coordinate 28,851 of VUQR01030610.1, forward strand.
ATCCCTTGAGTTAAGAGCCTGATTCATGGGATCCTTTGAAAATGGTCAGATACAAGGATTGAACTCGAAATAAGTTAAAAAAAAAAAAGAAAAAAAAAAAAAAGAAGCAGATCTCCAAGAAGAAAAAAAAAAAAAAAAGGTT
>VUQR01030611.1:0-17319 GCA_015108515.1 Hemichromis elongatus
TCATTTCTTATCGTTCTTCTCTCACACCAATTTTTTTTTTCTCAAAAAAACCCCCAAAACAGAACATTTCTATTTTATCCTTTGGATTCCTAGAAGTATGTTTCCTGTCCTCTTCCTTCTCACAAATCTTTCAAACCTACAGTTACTGTTGATTCTCGCTCTACACTACGTCTGTGTGCAGCAGAGTCAACAGAAACGCCAGACCAGGGTTATGACATCATGTCAGGGATCAGCTATGGTGAAAGGTTACGGCGATAACTCGTCGGGATTTTTAACTAATATCCTCGATGACGAATTACATAACTATTGTCATTGTGCTGATATTCGTTATAACGAGAATCTGCAAAGTCCTTGTTCCTTCCAAACATAACTGACACGTGCAGCACAGACGTCTCTGGGCATGCACAGACCGGCCCACGCCTGTAAGTTCACGCATGCTTTGAAGTTAGCGTGTCTGTGCAGCAGCTATAAGATCCATAATAATCCTCACCAAACAAGAGAAAACAGGAGGAGGCTATTTCTGACCGCTGGATTGATTTTTTTAAATCGAAGCTTGTCCGTATCTGTGGAAATGCTCGTTTATCTCGTCTCTGTAACCTTGTTCCGCCGAGCGTTTTACCCAGAGAAAAACTCTGCTGTGATAGAGAGGTGAAACATTTATTATTATTATTGGACTATGGAGCAAATCACCCAATCCTAACACAGACAGCTACAAAACAGAAAAAGCACGCATTTAAAGCCAGAATGTTGGCTGAAAGGTTCCAACATATACACTAACCTCATTATTTAGTACAAACATTCAGAACAATAATATGACAGAAATAAAATTAAATGAATGAGTTAAAAAAATTAAGTATAAGAGGTCCTCTTATACAACAGTTCTCCACAAAGCTAAGCCGACCATGTTTGTTTTGTTTTTATGGGGGGGGTTAGATACTCTGACATTACTAACGTGGCTTTAACAGCACAAAGAAAACTGTAAAGCAGAAGTATGTGAGAGGAAATGAGCCTTTATCATCATTACTGAGGAGCCTAAACTGTTTCTAGAGTTCTCTGGGTGTGACTGATAAGACTCGGTGGGTTTGTGGGAGGAGTGCACTGATGAGCATCTTTCCTCTGACCTAAGCATGGATGACACAAAGCACAAAGGTCATATGCGTGCTCTTATTAGCAGAAGAATGTGTACCCATGTGTGGGCATGTCTGAGATTTCACTTTTACATTTTCTGCAAACAACAAAGTAACAAGTCACGTGTAACATATCACTTTGTTAAGAAAAGATTCAAAGTACTCTGAAGCATCATGGGTGAGTCGTGGTAGGACTTCTGTCACGCTAACACAAATAAGAGCACATGGTGATATTTTTATAGTGCAGAGGGTGTAAAAAATTAAGAACCCAGAGGCCCGGGGAGCATATATGTCAAAGCAAGTAATTGATGCAGCTACTGATAGGTGAGTGTGGTAAACGAGAGACGTGTAGGATGTCTTACTCATTCTTCTACAAGATAAGTCACCCACACAAAGAGCTGATTCAAAATGCTTCTTCTATAACAGCTAACTAGTCAGTGCCACGCCTAGTCTAGTTCCTACCATCCAAAAATCCTTTCTTAAGTAAGTGCTCCTCAGTAAACGATTCGTTATGATAAATGAAGGGAAATGCCAGTGGGTGGAGGCAATGAGCAGACTGACCCTGGGAACGAGGAACACCGTTCATGGGAATGTGGCTCTGGGTCGCTTTTCTTCTGAAGCACTTCTAACATTTCTGATCTGTGACTTCAGAGTTTAGACCATCATCATCTGACCAGTGGGACCCCCTGGGGGGGAGGGGGGGGGGGGGGGCGTGGTCTGGTGCTAGGGGGGCGTATGTGACCTACACCTACCCCAATACAAGAGTTTTTTCAGCGAAAACGTTCCGAATGTTGCCAACAATCATCCCATTTTGTGAATGCTACTTAAGTAAATGAGCGAGCACTGCTTTTCTCTTCCTAGGGGGCGTCATAACAGAAAATAATTGAGAAGCACTGGGTTAGGCCGACGTGAAAGGAAAAAATGATCTTCTAATTGGCAGAAGATATCATCTACCACATGGTTCAAAGTCACTGTCATGTAGTCTGAGGCCCTGTCCACACGTAGCCGGGGATCTCCCGAAACGAAGATATTTTTCTACGGTTCGGCCTGTCATCCGCACGGAAACGCAGTTTTGCGGCACGAAAACGGATCTTTTTAAAAACTCCGACCAAAGTGAAGATCTGCATTTTCTCCGTTTTCAGCGTTTGCGTGTGGACAGACATAACCGGAGTTTTAGGGTCCGCGACGTCCCTTTCTGCGACACAAATGCTGACGTCAGGTTTGCGACCCGTGTTTGCACTACGGCATGGACGCCCTCAGAGCTGCGCTCGCGTTATCAACTGTCCAAGCGCTTTTTGCTTGTTTGTTTTTACACGTTTCATGTTTTGTTGAACGTAAGCAGGAAGGCAAAAAGTTAAACTGACTCGATAGGATACGGGGGAACTACTGCCGCCTACAGGTCTGGCATGTCAATGAACGTGCTTAACAATGCTTTTATGCGGTTACGTGTGGACGGAGGTTTTTTTTTAAAAAACGAGGTGGTGTGGACGCACGTTTTTTCAGGGGCGGATATTCGTTTTTGAAAAACCCCGGCTACGTGTGGACTAGGCCTGAAGCAAGAAAGTATGTTTGTGTGCTGCGTGTGCTACGTGTGGATGGGGGTGGGGTTTCATTCAGTTTCATTAGAACAGGTGTGCCTGTTTAGACAAACACACACACACACAGATGATGTCAGTCAAATTCCATGTCCCCTTGTTTGTTTTCACAGTTCAGTGTGTGTGTGCGTGTGTGTGTGTGTGTAGGTGTGTGTGTCAAATCTGTACTAATCAGTTTTCCAGTTGAATCTGATAGGTTTACTCCTTCAGGCAACAAATTCTGCAACACTTTTGGTATGTGCTGCCAGAGAGCAAGAGACAGGGAGAATATCCAGCATATATCAGAGGCCTGAGCGCTGACTGACAAACATTTTGCTATTACAGTACAAAACATATCTCCTCACAGTAAAGCAGAAAGGGGTAGAAGCAACAGCAGTTATTTCTGAGTAGCATGAAAAGTGTACAGTTTTGTTGATAAGCAGATTTTCCAAAGATTCTGACATTTGAAACCAAACTTGGTTCATATGTCCGTTTTCCTTGAAGGAGGTGAATAAAAATGCTCAGACTTTTGCACATTTCTATTGCACTGTTGTGTCCGTTTGGTGTTAAACTGTCTTTCTTTTGTGATTTTTTGCACTTTATGCAGCCCTGTGGCGATTGTCCGATTGTCATATGAAGCACCAGGGTCTTGGAGGAGCGTTGTTTCGTTTCACTCTGTACTGCACCACTGCACGTGGAATGACAACAGAGCCACCTGACTTGATTAATAAATTAAGAGTAAACAGACTCTGTTATTCTGAATCATTTCCAGCTGATTTATTGCATTAACATTGTGGCTTTCTCCACACTAGCATGCAATAACTACGCATTAAGAGCCACATGGAGGCATCACGAAACAGGAACATGGAATTGCATCATGATGCTTGCAACATACAATTAACTAGAAAAAAATATAAGAAAAGTGAAGTAAAAGAAAATCAAAAACAACGAACTCCTAAATATCTGGTCAGTATAGAGATGAGTGATGCAGTTAGCCTCCATGCTACCCCCATCATAGCGTTTTCCTAATGTTAAAATGACTGCTGTGACTGTGCCTTTAGAGCCATTTAGAAGCTAAAGGTTATATTTTTCAGTTTTTGCTACACCACGCTTCAGCAGCAGCAGCAGCCTGGAGGAAGCTAATAGCGAAGGCTCAGCAGGTTGGAGGTATGTTTTTTTCTGCTGCTTGTTTGTTTAGTAGATTTTCATTTAACCGCAAAATTTGGACAAGTGAGCTGACATGACTAAAGAGCCTCACCTTCTCACTTTCATAATGTGGCCTAACACATGCTAGCCAGCCTTTATTGCAGGCAGGGAAACGTAGACGTCATCATCAACCCACGTCTTTGAATGGCGGAACATAAATGGCAACGAAACTTTCAAAAACACTCTGAGAACAAACGAAAAGTAAAATAAATAATCAAGCCAGTGACTTACTTACAGTTTTTTGTTTGCATCTTTGCCCTGTTATGTATTATGTTATCAATAAACACAAGTTTAGTAAGTTCGACGTATTGTTAACATGTTATTTTGAAAAGTTAGGAAAGTTGTTTAAGTCCATCCTGATGTCTGATGGTATCAAACTCGTACTCAGCATCAGTAGCAAACTGAAGCCAAAGAATCCGCATCAGTATCAGAAGAGAAACGTTTGATTGGTCCATTTTACAGTCGTAAAGTTCGGACATTTAAACGCCTCCTTTTAATGTTGAGGTCATAAAATGCACATTAATAATTCAACAATAACCTTGTTCCCGGTATTCTACGTCATAAGTGATGTTGGATCTCTAGCGGTGTCTCACAGCCGGTAAAAGGCAACAATGTGGTTTAAGGGGGGATGTGATTAAATGAACACGAATGTTCTGCTAATTGCACCCAGATCACAGCTTCCTCTTTAAAACAGCCACGGCTCTTCTTCTTTTTCATTCCGATTTTCTCAGCCACTAACTGCTTACAAACTCCTGGCAGTAGAAGACTGTTTAATGAACACTGATGCAAAAGATCCTAAAACGTATCAATGCAAATGGGCTCAGCGAGTCTTTTCAGTGGAAAATCTCCATTTAAACCAGGAACCTCCCTCTTTAGTCAGTCTGCATTAGATGTCACTAACTCCATGAAGTCATTCAGGGATTACCTGAACCTCCAGGCGAAGTTCAGCCAAAGAGGCCTGACTGAGTGGCTGCCTAGTAGGTAGGTCAGGAGAGATTTAGTGTTTCCCCTGGCACAAAAACTGATCCGCTGTGTCGGTCTTGGAAGAGAAATAAAAAAAAAAAGAAAGAAAGAAAACTAAAAAGTCTTAAGGTGTTGTTTTGTTTTGTTTTGTTTTTGCTAAGACTAAAAAAATCCTGCATTTGGCACAAACATGTCTTTTCTCGATGTTAGACCTACACTGTGCACCAAAAGAAAAAGATATTTAGTGCAAATGTAAGATTAAGCATTTTACATTTACAATCAGATGTTCCTTTCCCTACATTTTCCAGTTCCTCCTGTGGAAGTTCCAAAGAAAAACCAGATAAATAATGCCTGAGGTTGTTACTGTTGCTAAGCATGCCGCACAAACCTCCAAAGGGAGGCATCGAGGAGGCATCCGGATCAGATGCCCAAACAACTTCGTCTCCTCCACCGAGCTCGCTCGCGATGTTTCAGTTCTTCTCTCCACAGCCTCGTTCTGTCAGTCACGACCCAGAGTTCATGACCATAGGCGAGGGTTAAAATGTAGGTCAACTGCTTTCTGGCTCAGCCCTGTCTTCACCACAACCGTCCTGTAAAACTTTAATTTAATTCAAGCCAAAAAGGAGGAGAAGGAAGTTGAGCGCGTCTCTCCGTGTGACTGACAACTGTGGAATCCACAGACGTGCAGCACTTATGGACTTCTCGGCCTGCTTTTAAAAAGCTGGACGGAAACAGCTGAGCCTGAGGCTTCACAACTAACCAAGTATGATGTTAGTGGCACTTGACATTTGCCTACCGACAGCCACAGCATGCTGGGTATTCCCCTGTAAATTTAGCTGCGGCGATAAGGCACACAGACATCGACATATTTCCTTTGGACTGATTCAATCAGACAAGACAACTACATATGGATATTTTGCTTTCTTTGCCGAGTGATAGAAGTATCACCGTTAACGTTTCGTATCTATGAATTGAGGACAGCAAAGATCCTGCTAAGTAACCTAGAAAAGGCGCGTGCACTGATGAGACTACTCACAGGTGTGATTAATCCTGCAAAGTTCCCGCGCAGGCTGATTACTGTGGACCTGACCTGACTCAACTCAATTAGTGCTCATCTGCAAAACCCGATCAGCCGGCACTAAACGACTGAAAAAGACAAGACCTCGTGAGCTTGACCTCAACATCAGGGCGGGGTGCTGACATTACCATCAGACTTTTACAGATGGAGGAGGCTGATTCTGAGACAAACTGACAGCTGAGCTTAAGGAAGCATCTTCATCAGTGCATCAACTCGAAAGACACAAATGTGTGAGGTGTATCCTGGTTTTGTCATTATGAGTCAATGCTGAACTGGCAGAGTGCTTCTGAATCTTGTGGAAAATGCTGAAAAAAAATCGTAACCAGTGACCAAGTGACAAAGCACCTTCCATGCAAAAAAGCCGATAATTAAAAGTCTTTGCACTTGTTGTTGAGGATTGTTATTAAAGTAAATGATTAGAAACAACATCCAGGTTGCTGTGACTTTAAAAGTAAATGCTTCAGTTGCAGTCATTCAGCAATGACATGATGCCTACTGAACCTCTAACAGTGTGTATGTGTGGGTCATTAGGCCTGTCACAATAAGTACTTATGCTGGATGATGTTTTGCCCCTGAAATATTTATTATAAATAATATCGCTGTTATATTCTGTCCATTTCATGCCACTGATTTAATAATAACCTACCTTTTTTATTGACATTAGGCAACATTAAGACCAGGAATAATGGTTGAGGTCACGTCCAAATATCATGCAGTGTGCTGATAATATAATTACTGTGACACAAACGCATCCACCCACACAACGTAACTGACACCCAACCAAACTCACACAGACAGGATACTTCAGCACCCACGAAAAAGCACCATCACCTCGTTTTTAACGCTCCTTGGCTGACACGCTCGCTTTAGATTACCTACAAAAAACCCCCCTTTGGTGACTTTGCTCGGCCGCTGGAAGTCTCCGCTCCTTTTTTCTGTTTCAGAGAGGAATTGTTCGAGGACAGCTGGAGAGTAAAGACATTTAAAACCTAAGGTTTAGATTAGAGCTCCAGAAGCATCAATTAGATTGTATCATTATGTGCTTTCTGCTGTTTCAGCCCTCTGTCCTAGTAACTGTTGCTTTGGTTTAGTTTAGTCAAAATTTATCTGAGCTGAATGATCTAGTTTCATTTTCCAGCTCAAACATAAAATAATTGTGTAACATAATCAATACTAAGAAGTTGGATATCAGCTGAATGCCTAAAAGTATGAACTGTTTTCATGCTCTGTTGTGCAGTAAATGCATTATCCAAAAACTGATTGATGCATCCAATTTGAAAATATCACATGCATGCATTTATTCACGCTCATAAAAGAGCAACAAGCGTTTTCATAACACTGCAAAAATAACAGCTGCAGCTACTAGAACAGAGAAGATCCACGAGGAGAGCACCAAGCAGGGCTGACTGATCTGACAGCCCCACAATTACGTGGATCCAAACCGCAGTACGTTCACACACTGTCTGCAGCACACATTCTTAAAGCGCCGTTTATTATGTAAACAGAAACCAGCATGGCGCTGAAAAATAGCGGGGAATAGACCAACATGGACTCTTCTCATCAGAAGTGCAACGTGGGCCCTTTAAGCTGAGAAGACACGGTTTGTATCCAGAAAGTAGAAAAATACACACATCCAGAGCAGGACAACCACAAACAGCAAAACAATCAACGGCCGACACAAAGCGCGCCTCAATTCTGTCCATCTCTTGCACCGCATATGAGCAAGTGTGCCGAAAACCTTGTGGTGAAATGAGTAAGTGAAACCGGAGCTGTGTGAGTGATAATTATTAATGCACAACTAACCATGTGATTACATCATTTTAATGACATTTGTGGAGAAATTTGAGACACAGACAATGAACTGCAAATATGCTCTAAAAGGCTGTCGTATCATCTTGAGATATGGTAGATATAGAGATACGGTGTATTTTATTCGCCCCCCCCCCCAAAAAAAAAACCCACATAAAAATAAGTGTATTGCATGTATTACACAACCACTCCAGATATAGATATCATAAACCGGAGCTTTCAGGAGCTGCTTGTTACTTCTGTTTGATATAACTACTGCAGCGTGATAAACTGCATACAACCAAGCGCAGTGGGAGTATAACAAACAATGCCACTTACTGGCAGTGGAGACACGGGCGAAACAGAGGAAAAAGCGACAGTGACAGGCAGTCACATGAAATTAGCCGTGGGAGCGGGCAGTTTGAGAAAAGCCAAAGTGCTACTGAGTGCACTGCTAGATAACTCCAGTTTACTGTAACCACCCTATCAGCAAACATTACAACGAGCACCTGCAAGTCTGACGTCGTGGCTCTTAAGCAGAGAAGTGTGTAGGATAGGATGGGATTTACATTTAGTTTCATTGCACGTGTATAAACACGGGGAAGCGAAACACAGTTTGCATCTAATTAGAAGAGCAAGAGCAGTAATTGCAATAAGAGCAGATTATATACAGATAAGTAAATTCAATTCAATTCAATTCAATTCATGGATCACAACAACAGTCGCCTCAAGGTGCTTTATATTGTACAATAGTACATACAGAGAAAACCCAACAATCATATGACCCCCTATGAGCAAGCACTTTGGCGACGATGAGAAGGAAAAACTCCCTTTTAACAGGAAGAAACCTGCAGAACCAGGCTCAGGGAGGGGCGGGGCCATCTGCTGCGACCGGTTGGGGTGATAGAAGAGCAATATGCAGATGTACTGATATATAGAGATAAGTGTAGAATAATGGTGGAATAGTTATGAACCGATGATGTACAGAAAGACCAAATATCCAATATCATACAGCAGCATGTATCGTTCACTTTACTCTGAAGATGATTTTCGACCTCTAGTCTAAGAGTCTGGAAGCTTCCCTGGGCCTCGTTCACAAGCAGAGGACAGGAAAAAGTGACCAGCAGCGCGTGCAGAGGTGTGGATGTACTACCACTGTGTGCTGGGTGGGAAGGTGAAGCTGTTGTTTTACTGGTTAACACAGAACAGGCGCCGATTCTCCACGATGCAGGAAAGCGTTTTCAGAATCTGACAAAGATGCCTCCTGGACACCTCCTAGGTAAGCTCTTTCAGATATGTCCAAAGATGTCCACTTGTTTTGAAATATGGCCCATGCATATGCATCAGGTGTGAAACATATGGATGAAACCATGGAGGAGTGATATACAGCCCCACAAACCATGCATGACAGCCTGTTAAAACTATAGTATTTAATAACATGCACACATGACTGGAAACCCACTATCAGATTCACTCAGGAAAGAGAGATGCTTAGGTTCCTGCAGGTATCAAATAGCTCCTTGAACAGAGTGAAGGTGTGTAAAAACACGAGCAGTGAAAGTGTGTTAGCCAACAGCTAAGTGTCCTTACTCACTTTGTAAAAGAGTGTCAGTTTCACAGCTAAACTGTTTTTTCAGCAGGCAAATGAAGTGGTTGGCTAGCTGGTTAGCTGGCTGGCAGCTCTTCACACACACACTGAACCTCAAGGCTAAACAGAGCGTGACTGAAGGTCACGTCCGATGACGGCCAACTTCATCACACCAGGAAGTGTGTCGGTGAGGAGAAGCGTGTGTTTAAAACCAGGCCCGGCAACCAGTCAGCACAGGAAACTCAACGTTTGTTATGTGTTCAGCAGCTCTTTGAGCACCAAATCTGCAGAACATTTTCCCTCCTGGACCAGCGGGTGGATTACTGGTGGGAATCGGATCAAAGTTTAATGACATACGCGGAGAACTGGGTTCCTGCTGCAGCGAGCGAGTGACGCTACAGCCCGAGCGTAGAATGTGTTTCAGCATTAATAAATGATTACTGCACTAATTTAAAGACGTCGTTACCATAACAAGCTAAGTGCTTTGCAGCACTGTTAGGGGGCGCTGTGCTACAAATGGAGCTGAAGATTACAGGTGAAAGCAAAGGTTCATCAAATCAAAGTGGCCCTCATTAAAAATGGGAATTTCATGCATAATGTTATATCACAGTTATAAACAGGCATGACTAACACTACTGTGCTGGCCAGGTTAACATTTACAGCTGTTCAGTTGTACTGTACGTTTTACCAACGTCAATGTTGTTGAAATGGGAGGTTTACTCCGTGTTATGACCATGGGTGGGGGGGGCTGTGTGCCTGACAATGAACTACAGACTAACCTGACTGATTTCTTAATAATCACATGCGTTGCCTAATTTGACAGACATAATAAAATAAAAATGCTCTAATAACACTTAAAACTATATAAAAATCTATTTTTTTTTATTACAAGCTCATATTTTTCATTTGGCTTAGTTTCCTTTTTCAAAAGAAAAAAAAAACTTTATCTGACAAGCTGCTGAAACCGTTAAGAGGTGAATGTAAAACGTATTTCAGCATATTTAGCAACAACTATTATTTTAACAATGTATTTACTAAAAATTAGGGCTGTCCGCGTTAATCGCGTTAAAGTGGCGTTAACGCGGACAATCTCCGGTAACGACTTGCGCGCTAACGCTTTAATGGAGTTAGCGCAGGAAGCTCGATTAACGCATTAGCGCCGTCCAGCCCCGCACAAAGGCGATCTGCGGTAATTCGTTCCCGGAGATTTGCCGCGTTAACGCGGGTTTTGCGTTAACGCCAGAGCTGCTATCTTCATTTTATCCTTTGTTTATTTCCTCCCATTTCACGACCCAAACAACCTACCATCAAAAAAGATAATAATGTGGTCAAATCAAATCAAATGGAGTTTATCCTCACATCACACAGTCTGTAATGACCAATATTAGGTGTGTAAATTTTACTCATTAATATCATTGACCGCCCACTTGCCGGGAAAAATAATAAAAGACTGTAAGTGCATCATCACGGTAAATTAATAAAAATGCTCACACCACAGGAGCTGCCGCTGACGGCTGGTGCAGCGGTCTGACTGATGAGCTGTTATCTGCTGGTAATTTCCCAGCCTGTTGTTAGGTGTAAATAGGTTAAGCTGCGTTTATCGCTGCGCGGCTGACATTCTCTGGGTTTGAAACGCTGCCAACACGATGACGATGCTGATCCATCCATCGGCACTCACGCAGGATCAGCGTGTATGAACCGCTGCCAGATGAGAATGCATCGTAAACACACAAACGCCCCGTCACTCAAGAAAAAGAAAGGAAATAAAACACACACACACAGGCTTTATAGTAAGAAGTTCATCCCCGGCTGTGATTGCTGCTCATTTTTTATCTGTTTTTGTAGACATGTCTGAATCTCCCCGTCTTTCAGGAAGAGAAACAAGTAGAGCAGTAAACACCTCGCTGAAACCGACGGGGGGGGGGTGCTGTGGTACAGAAGGCGGCTCGTCTTCAGCGTGTCTGTTGGTGGTTTTAACCGTTTCTGGGTTCATATCCTGCCTACAAAGCCGCCGGCATCTACAGCTGGCTACCACAGCTACCCGAGTCAACTAAAACGAGCCAGAGGTGAAAACGTATTCTAGCCAAGTGAAAAATTTTAAAATAAAATTTGAAACTAAAACTCTAAAAAGAAAATACAAATAAACAAATGACAATTTTTGTGGCAAAACAAAATAACATAAAGCGTACAAAGGTCAAAGGTCTTGGAACGCCCCAAATTTTTCCATTTTTTTATTGAAAATTATACAGCTTAATGTCTCACTGCACTCCAAAATAAAAGCATAGTACAAATAAGCAACTGGAGTTAAAAAAAATAATCATAGAATACATTTAGAGACCAAAATGTATTCTAAACTTTTGGCTCATCACTGAGCCTCCTTTGGCAGGTATAACAGCTGCACACACCCGTGGCTTTCTTTCTACAATAGAAATCAAATGTTCTTCAGGAAGTTCGTCCCTGGTCTGTTGCAGGAGTTCATCCCAAACCAGCTCGATGGGGTTTAAGTCTTTTCCTGAGGTGGTTCTGTTATGCCGGGCACATATCACAGGGTACTGCATAGCGTATTTTCATACAAGTCACCGACCCCGCACCATCACACTTCATCCTCCATGTTTAAAAGTTGATGGCCACACACTGTAGAACCGTCCCTTCGCCTACTCGGCGGTGTACAAAGATCCTGGGAGATCCTTGCGGACTGCGATCCATCGCCTCCTTATACCTTCTTCCGGTCTTCATTAGTCCAACGGCGGCGTTTCCTGGCCCAGGCAAGCCTCATCGTCTTATTCTGACGTGTTAGCAACGGCTTTCTTGCTGCAACTCGTCCTGTCGGTCCTGCTCCTCAGAGTCTTCTCTTCACAGTTCAAACTGAGACTTGTTCACTACGACCGCTGTTAAGCTGTGCTTGAAGCTTCGGGCCCGCCAGACCTCTTCCTGTCAGAGTGTGGCCCAGTTTGTGAGGTAGCCTTTTGATGGGGAGGGAAACTGTACGCACTGACGCCTCGACTTTCTTTGAAATTTCTCTGTAGGACAAACCTACATTTTCAAGCGTTAAAATGTACTTTAGGAGGTTTATCACGCAGTAAAAAATAGGTGCAAAGTTTAGGCTATTTTTATTTGGCCTGTTTTCCAAAAAATTACACTTATTCAGGAACATTGTACAAGTATTCAAATTTTTAGTTTATAACCATCTAAATACATGTTACCTAAGTGTACATAACAACATCATACTAAACTATTCAACGTATCCCATGGCAAAGCAATCTTAGCTATGAGGTGAGGTCAGAGGTCAAATGTGACAGGATATTGTAAATCTTTATACGGTGCTTTCTGTTTGTTAAAAAATAAACACCACAAGTGTAAGAATCATAGTCACGAGGCTCTTTTGTCCATTTGCAACCAATTCAAGCTAACGTTGAAGACAAATTCTAATGGACGGTTTAACATGGTAGCGCTCAACACCTCTACACAGTTTTATCAGAGTTCAGTCAATACGTTCGAGTTATGTTTACAGACTGAAAAAACACACAAACCCTCCCCGAGCGAGGCAACAAACGGATAAACCTGAACATAAAACCTGGCGACAAGGAGAAAAAAGTGGAAATATCTCAAAATGAGAAATGACGTTGTTCAGCTCCACAAACCTCATCAACATCACAAGAGTCCTTCTGGGGCCTTGTCTACACCTTTAAATGTCGTTGTGTGAAAATTTAAGAGTTTAATTTGATTCATCTTGAGTATAAAAACAATACTTTCACATTAAGACGTCGAGGCTCGATTATAGCGCCTTGCTCCTCTCTGGCATCAACAACAGGGTTCCTCTTACGCCGGTGATTAGTTCAGAACACAGCAGTGCAGTTTCTTACTGGTTTTAGCAAACACCACACCAGGCGAGTCTCGGCGTGTTTTAGAATTGATTTTAAGCATTTAAACCACAGACCCAGGTCTAGGTGCAGGCTGCAACACCGCAACACCAACCCTGGAGGGTCAAGAAGTCAGGATCCTTCTTTATCTCGCTTGTTAAAACATTTTATTTTATAGGTCCAGGTCTTATTATAGAGGTTCTTTATCGGGTTTTTATCTGTGCTGCTGGCCGTTGGAAGCCCTAACTGGGATGTCTACATGAGAGCGAGTCAAGGGTTTGTTTACCACCTATCTTCGAATAGGTAAAAAAGACTAAACTACACTGTTACTCTGGTAACTAAATGAAACTAAATTAGACAGAAACCAAAAGTAGGAAACAAAATGAGAACAACAGCTCGCTTTAAAATGCCAGCTGTTTCCCACGCAAAGCAACCTACTTAAAGACATAAACAACACTGGAAATGAACTTGTTTCCACATGTCTTGTTTTTTTTCTCTAGGGAAGGATGTAGTTACGCCACTACATGAAAAAAAAATTTAAACTTTAGTCTGATGTCATTAAATGCTGCTGGTGGTGGTTTGGGGGTTTCAGTGTCTCACGAACCAAATTCAAATGCTATGAGTCATGTACTACACAAGCTCCAGGTCTGAGTTCACTGTCTGAGCAGTGAGTGGACCGGAGCAAAACTAGCTGAACTCTCACATCACTCCTGGGGATCACCAGCTCACCTTCGGCATGAAATGGCAATGCCTCCGTTTGCGAACAAGACTTTTTCGAGTCAAAGTCAGACTGCACTACTCCAGCTACAGTCTACCTGCCGCGCTGGTCTCCCCTCTTAACTTTCAGGTGTTGTTTAAAGGGGAATACCGACCGCAGACATGCTAATTCAAGCCTGAAAGCCAGGCTCAGATCACACCGCTCACCCGATTAGAGAACAGAAACGCCGCCGTATATATCTCACCTTTGTCGCGGCTCTGAGGACACCGAGTTACAGCTTTGAACCGACAGCAAAGTGGACGACTTCCGCGGTCCCACGGGCGACGGCAGCAGGCTGTTGTTGGACGGGGACGCCGAGAGCAGGTTGCTGTTCCCAGAGGAAGGAAACGAGCCTCTGCGACACTCCAGCACCACCTCCGTGCTCCCCACATCGTTGAAGTCCGTGTCCGACGGGAGGATGAGAATCGGCGGCACGGTGGTGAGTCCCGTCCTCGGTGCTGCGGAATGAGTGACCGTCCCGCTGCTTACGGAAGCTGGTAAATTAGAGAATGTCCCGTAGCTACTACTGTTGCAGGTATCCGGACACAAACCAGCTGCAGCCCCCGCCGCAGAGCTGGAGCCTGCTCCCTCTGAGTCGTTGTGTTTGTGTTGGCGGGTTCCTTGATTTTCAGCGGAATTACTCTGGACCGGCCGTCCGTCCAGGGAGATGTTACTGAGAAACAAAAGAGCCGCTTGTCTCCGGCGAGAGTTCTCACGGTTCCTCCGGCTGTGTTCTCTGTTACCATGCGGTTTTTTGCCGCTAACGGTGGCGGTAGTGACGGCGGTGTGCTGGCTGCAGGCAGCCGCCGCCATCGTCTCTGTCTCGGCCCCGCTGAGGAAGTCAACTAAAGGATCAGCTTAAGACCTGCAACTGTCAAATCCCTTTTACCCGGCGCAAGACCGCTTTACGCCCTCCTGCGCTCTCATTGGTCCGGCTGCGGGAATACGTAATGACGTTTTGAGGCACGCTGTAAACAACAACATACTGTTGGTTAATAATGTGACTATACTGACCATAAAAGGCTTGATGTACAACTGCAAAACAGCAACAATAATAATAATAGAAATGACATTTTTGAGACATTAGCTGTATTTGCTGCTTTAAAAAAGTTCCAAAGTAATTGAGTTACTTCTTAAGATCTGTTTGCAATTATTAAAAATTTATTTTAGCATAATTAACCTACATTAATTAATTATGAATTCTGCTTTGTTCTTGTTAAATAGCCTATAACATAAAAAGTACATCCCTTAGCCCTGTTACAATCCAAAAAAACAAATATTTGTACGATTAAAAGCAGGATGTTATGATTTAATTTCTCCCCTCTCTCCTTTTGTTTTCCTGCTAGTTTTCATTTAGATAACATTACTGTTTCCTGCAGCATGTATGCAATTGCTCTACACATCACTGCACAGTATGATGGCTGCTGAGGCACTAACTGAGCTGTCAATGCAGCGTTGCCTGACTGCAGCTTTGATTGGCTGTTGGCACTTTGTTATGAAACCTCAGTGGATTTTCTTTGCACTGATCCCCGCAGTGACACCACCACTGGGCTAAGGGAACTTGGTCGGGGTGGCAGGACAACCACACCGTGAAACATGACTGGTGGCCTGCTAAATATAACCTGTAGGGCACAGGGCACTGTAATCCTCGCAGGCTTGGAGTTTGTCATCATACAATAACCCTCCTGATCCTCTACATCTGCAGAGCAACCGATGAACTGCAACCGACCTTCCAGCTGAGTTAGAACAATAACAGGATGGAGATCCAAAGCTGATGTCATTTTAACTCAACTCGATTTCGCTGGAAATTCTTATTGCAAATGCATGATGTCATGTTATGTATTAAGGTGCATGGTTTTTCTTACGTGGAACAGATGGAACTCAACTACACTAAATAGAAAAGACAGAAACAATTCTCCGAAACTCTAAAGTTTCACATCAGAGCTTGTAACAAAGAGAAAATATGCTCTAAGTTTGTTTATGATACAGCGTGCACTAAACTGCAGTGTACTGCGTTGTTTTTCAGTCTCTCCTTTAAAGTGTGCTTTCTATTCTTATGTGTGCGCACAAACAGGAGACAAAGTAAAGAACTAATATAGAGTTTTTTAATGCGTGCCACGAGTACTTCAGTGGGTCTGGACGACTGGAAATAAAACAGTGTTAGAGTTGAGATGCTGGTGGTGGGTTTTGTGTAATAGCTGTGTGGAGATCTGATTACAGTGAAGGCCTTGGCAGATAATTCACATCCTGTTCATGCTTGTCAGACTGTTCTGTGATGGCTCGTTCCATATAGATCGAGACGGCGTTTCCATCCTGGAACGGACCACATCACGATAGAGATCTTTCATTATAAAGATGAACCGTTTTGTATTGATTTACAGAGTCCCTTCCTTCTAAGGGACAAGTGGCTCAAAATGATACAGCAAAACTCCTTCAACAGGAAAGTAGAGCCACCACATCTGCATTTTAAAAATAAAATAAAAAATAAGTATGCTACGTAAGTAGCTACGTCTTTTTTTAATTATTATTATTACGATTGTAAAAGTATCTCAGTGACAATCTGAGAGAATTGTAGGGTTTTGAAGGTCTCTTTGCAGATCATCAGTTTTAACACGTACGCAAAAGTTCAACATATTGAGATGTTTCACCAATTCGCCAAAGTCTGGAAGAAGACTGTCCCCATCAGATGAGAGAAAACTGGATAGAGTTAATCCAGATTTTCAGCTGCCCACATGGACAAGCCAAATGTTTTCTGGAGATTTTTTTGTTTTATGTTCAGATGAGTTAGATATGGAACTATTTGGCTACAATGACACAAGGTATGTTTGAAGGATTCAAGGAGAGACTTTCAAACCTAAGAACACTGTAGCAGCTGTCAAGCATGCATGTGTGCATCATGGAGCTGTTTAGCTGCCGGTGTCACTGATGCACTGCACAAAAAGGATGGAATATTTTAAAAAGATGACAACCTACAAAATTTTCAACTTCACCTGAAATTAGTTAGACGGTTATTTTATTTATTTATTTATTTTTACTATTTTTAAAAGCAATACAATATCATACAGTTGGCACATTTTTAGTTTAAATAAGACAAACAGATAAAACAGCAGTTTCAAAAACTAATAATAATAAATTGAGGCTTTAAATTAACATTTTAATACAAAAGCTTTTTTTAAAGCCAGCAAATTTAGTTACTAACAAAAATGAACCCAGGATTACCTTCATATGACAACCAGCAGAAGAGGGATTGTGTGTGTGTGTGTGTGTGTGTGTGTGTGTGTGTGTGTGTGTGTGTGTGTGTGTGTGTGTGTGTGTGTGCGCGCACGACTGTGCACCATTCATTGTAAGAGGCCCAGCACAGGTGGGTGGTTCAAGCCG
>VUQR01030614.1:0-23759 GCA_015108515.1 Hemichromis elongatus
GTCGTGAATTTATCAGGAAAAGAAACCATTATAAGGTGTCACATTAATGTACCAGCAGCACCTAGCTCCTACTTGCCCTCCTAATTTGTTTGAAGAGGTAGGAATGAGTTTTCTAGTGGACTGTATGCTTAATAAAATAGTTAACCTGAAACATTTTTATATGTTAAAAAACACAGATACAGAGAGTATGCAGCCATGAGATTCAAACAGTACAGGCAAGCCATTTTGTTCTACCATGGAGTTTTTGTGGTCGTCTAAAGCAGTGGTTCCCAGATGGTGTGCAGAGGCACACTGATGTGCTGTGAGGCAGGTCCATTTGTGCCCTGGGAGTGCATTACATTTATTGTATTATCATTGTAATACACAACTGCACAAAAATCCATGAATTGTTAATTTATTTAATAATTTAAAATATTTATCAGTACTTTGTACACACACATTTCCCCTGTAAGACCCATTTTTGGAAATTGAAACAAAATATCTTTTATGAGATGCTTGGGATACTTCAAACAGCACTGGATCTGTAACCAAAGCTGACAAGTCAGTGGAGGTAATGTAGTTGTGGCATGCTCACAAAAAAATAAAAATGCAGGTGTCAGGGTACTAGGACCATATACCTAGCATGACAAATGAGCTGTCAAAAGTGCATTAGTCTGAAAAGAAATAGGGATACGATTGCAGATAATGCAGGCTATTTTGCATAGATATGAATAGAGGTGTGCCATGAAATCTTGGCCCATCACCTTGTGCAACTTGGTAACAAAAAGTTTAAAATCCCTGGTCTAAAAGGACGTATCAAGTGCCACATTCTTTACAAAAACGTTTCACATATAATCATTCATAAATCATGTAAAACCTGCTTTCTCTGCATGACCTACTGACAACCCCTCTCACATGTGGTAAAAATATGAAACAGTGAAACAGACTCTAAGAAAGTCCACACGTTTTATGTGTAGGTACAGTAAAGGCAAGTGCAGCTGAAAGCATTTATGTCAATCATATACGGCCATGAATTCATTCCTCATGGGATTGTTTCAGTAACTTAAATGATTTGCAAAAACACTGAATTTAACACATGGCATGTTATAATGTCATTTATATCAAGTTAAAAAAAAAAGAGCCATCAATCTCCTACAAAAAGCCGTGGGACACTGTACAGTTTTTACTACACTAACTACCTTTAACTTAGCAAACTCCCACCGTAAGGGTGTGTTTTAACTGATGAGCCTGTGTCGTACTCAGGCTCGGACATCTGATTACTGATTTTCCAAGTTTTAATCTCACAAATATAAACTAACACCAGTACAGTAATCAAGCCTCTAAGAGAAGCCAGGTAATTAACACCTGGCCTCATCAGTTACAACAGTTACAACAGTTTGTTACGGTTACAGTTGTTACAGTTACAATAACAATGAAAAAGAAGATCCGGCCGGTAGGGTCACTAAGCAACCGTTAACGTATAACAACCCAGACATACATACATAAATCACTCTGCCTAAAATATAATTGACATTTAAGGCAAACGCGGGTCTGGATGATGATAAATCACAACAAAACCAATTGGCATGTTACAAATATGGGAAAAACCACACAGACACTTAAATCACCTTGAAGCATTTTAAATAAAGCCATCATATATAGACTGTTTATAAAAGATGCCCAAAGACTCTGAAAAGTTAAGCTAATGTTGAGCCTGCATTGTTCCTAATTACCAGCAGGGTCACCTCCCTCTGATTGCTTTTTTACTGTAAACATAGGGTAAAACTTGCACTAAAATTGTATTACCTTAGTAACACTTTCCAATATTTATGGTCTCAATAACTAGTTTCAAGTCTTACTTATTAAATGATGAAGTAAATTACAGTTCTGTAAAATAAGTAGCATAAAATAGATCATAAAGCATATTGTGGTTTTCCTGTGATTGTTACTCATTACCAGTGACTTCACTTTCTTACTGAGATTCACCTCTAGTTTGTCATACATGGGTCCAAGAAACCAAGATAATTGTGTAGAAGGCTTCAGAATGAGACTACCAAACCAATGGGGTTTCCTCATTGTTGTTATCTCCATCTTTTAAATACAGTCTTTCTATACAGTCTAAAGATTTCTCCTGTCTGTGGTCACCCCTCCCTTCCTGCTTCTCAGAAGGATGAATCATTTGTTTTATCAGATTCAGTGACATCGTATTCGCTGAGAGGGAACTACATTAAGGCATGTCACGCTGCACCACAAAATGTACAAGATGCTCCTACCTGCTCCATGTGCTGCAACAGCATGCGTTAGGCAGAACAAGAATAGGTTTATTATTTAATCCTGTTAGGCAGTAGCAGAAAGTAATATACTAAATGAAGGATGATTAAATTTCCAAATAGGTGGAATTCATGTAGTATTTGTCATGTGACATGTGACAGCTACATAGAAACTGAACATAAAGGACATAAAGAGCAGTAATAGCTTAAATAGCCATAGATCCAAGTGCATGCTGTGTACATATGTAACTGCTGAATCATTTTTACACAAGTGCCAAAAAGCCATCCTCCTGCAGGTTATTTTAAAAACTGACTGGAGGACATGACATGATGTGAAACAACCAGTGTAGGTGCACTGAGTTCCTGCACATTGGCTCATCTGCATGATCTACATGCTTGTGGCTGCCTCACAGTAAAAACAGTGCTGGGAGTTTAAAGAAGCAGATACAAGATTATAATCTTGAGCTTGCTTGAAATCCTAGTTTATGATTTGCTTAAAAATTTCAACTTTGGCCATTTTAAGTCTTGTTCTTTTTTTCTCCATGTTAAAAGCAACTTCAATGATAAATATGTGCTTTTAAAAATTGTTCATAAGAAGCATAGAGATCATTTTACAGTTGTATTTCCCTATATGTAGTGTAAGGAAGAGCACAGTGGTCTGTGTAGTTGATGTGAAACCCTAGAAGGTGGTTTTGACCTTCAACTATCTGAAAGAGCTTCCCTGGTTCTTTAATCATACTCTAAACAACCTCTGTCTCTGTCTGTCAACACCAGCTTATAAAGATGAAAAGTCATCACAGGAGGACAGCACACTCAAACATACGCTCGTTTTTGATCGTCTGACCTACCATCATTGGTTTTACTAGCATCTTGTTTTGCAATTAGTATATTTATAGTCTTGTCTCATCCTCCTTTAGTTGTCAGCTTGTTCGTGTTCCCTGGCTGCCTTTGGTCATTGCCTGTGTTTGTTGAGTCACTCAAGTTGGTGCCTTTTTTTTTAGATGTTGTATGTTTCATTATGTTTAGTATCCTGCCTCTGTAGCTTTTATTTATTTTTTTATTATGGATTCTGCACCAGTTTGCTCCCTCAGTTTTTGTTTTTTTTTCAGTAAAATTCATCTTCTGAAGCCTGTTTATGTCCTGCACTGGTATCCTGCATTTTCTTTCTCAAATATAACAGACTGGCACAATCAAAAGGGAGATTCCTAGCCTATGAATGGGTGCTGCCGGTAAAAGAGAGTTATCTGCTTCGGGTGCAGAACAAACACTGCCACCCCACTGCCTTACCCCTTCTTGTTCTGTATTATCCCTTAGACCCCTTTCCTGGAAACATACCCCTTCCCTAATATGCATTCATCAAATATCCCCATCCATCCGTACATTCATCATTCTGACTCTGACCAGCTCTGACAAGTAACTTTCTTTTTACTCATTACCACTCAAAGGCTTGGATGAGATACTTGCTGGATGTGTCACTGGTGCTACCCAGGGGACCAACCCTTTGCCTGGAAGGCACGGCGTCAGGTTTTAATCAGACTCACCACTCAAAAATTCGTGTGTGGTGACCCTATTCGTGTAACTTTCACTTACATGAGCAGCTTCTGTCATATGCTTTGTTCTCTGCATGCTAAGGGTTTTAATAGCATATAATCTGTTAAATCAACATATGCCCCATAAACCTTAATACAATTAACATGTGTTTAATCTCTGTCAAAGTTGTTTAAAATAGATGCAGCGTATGACACAAGGATAAGGTTATTGCAGTGTACTGTTAGTGGTGAAACCACTTGTGATAAAAGTGGTGAAAGCTTTGTTATCCACACGCAAGTATGATCTAAAGCACATGAGCCATGACAATGCCAACACGTTTGGTTAAGTGATGGAAAATTAATTAATTAGAATCGGATGACTGATGAGCTACCACAAGATTGACATTTGCCGCCACCAGACTGCAATGCGAAGATGCTCATATTGAAACCATTATATGTTTAGGCTTTGGACCGCTGATCACTCAAATCAAGCCATTTTAAGGCACCGGTTTGCACTCCTGGACACTGCAGCCCACCCTAAATGAATGATAAATGCGTATGTTGACAGTATGACTGCTCTCTGGTGTGTGTGTATCCTCAGGACACAGTTTACAGGAGATTATGATCAGCTTGGTGCCAGTCCCGCACTGTGGTCCAGCCCAGTCTCTGCGCCCCTCAACTTCTCTTCCTCTCTTTCTACTGGCTGTAGATCAACTGCTGGCAGCTCTGTTGGTGTAGAGGGACAAGTCAACAAACGAGCAGCTTCCTGTGCTAAACTCATCATACAACACTCAAACTGTGCTGCACTGGCTCATCCACACATGGACAGGAGTTTGCACACATACATATACATACTAGCAGCACAAATAAATACAAATGCCTGTAATTAGTCTCATGGTTACACTTGAAACACACAGAATTGTCATTGATATGTGTTTTTATCTATATTTACCCTGCACAAACATGACACAGTACCTCACTTCACAGCCAGCAGCTTGGCAGCTGCCGGATTTAATTTTTCAAAGGCTTAGAATAGACCTTTACAAGTTTACCCTCTGCCAAAGCAAACACCAACACATTTTCACAACAACAACAAGAGCTCTGAGAGTCATTCACATTAACCAGAGATTCCAGTAGAAGCTAGAGCTACTGTAACTGAGTCAGCTCCCATCATGGGCATTCCCAAACACAAAAAAGAGATAGCTGTGCTTATCATCTGTTACTATGCTTTCTTTGGTTTCTAAAATGTAGTACAGCCAAAAGGAACAGCATATAATATGGCATGTAAGTATCTGGTGGACTTAACCAGCAGGCAGTGCGTGTACTACCACTGTTCATATTTTATTAGTCAAGCTAAATGTTCGAGAGCTTCAAAGCCTTTTTTTAGGGATTAAAAATACTCACATAAGAAAAGGAACAGCTTGCTTGAATGGATGTGGATGTACCAATAAAAAGCAAGTCATGATAAAGGCTAGTTGCGGGCCTCAAGAATGCAAAGTGGGTCATGTCTTTGTCAAAGGAACTACAGGGGAAGAAGAATGTGTGTATTCAGAAAGAAAAGACGGGGACAGAAAGGTTACAATAATTCATCCTGTCGCCCCAGAAAATGATGGCTTTATTGGCCACCTGTCAACAAGAAATGCCTTTGGAGAAGATACCATATCAGAGCGGGGCAGTTATGTGTCTGAGTGTTGGTGTGTTATGACCGGTCATGGTCAATGGCAAATAGTAATCAATTAGGGTGTGTGCTGAGGTTTCTAGGTAAAGGTTCTTCCTCCTAGACAAGGTCAAAAACATCAGACGAAAAAGTGTCACAACGTTTCATTTAATAATCTCATTTCCAACAAATAAATGGCTAAATGATGAAAATGGCTTTTATTCCCTCAGATATGTGACTCAGCTATTATTAAAGACTCCCATGTGGTGAGGCATTAAGACCTAACCTTGAAGAACAGCTCGCGGTGTGTCACCTGTGCATGTGTGTCTGTGTGTGTGTGTGTGTGTGTGTGTAGGTGTGTGTGTGTGTGTGAATAACAGCATGGGCCTCTCAGAGCACTAATGGCAGCTGATGATAGGCCGAGCAGAACAGCTCTTTGACTGATGAAAGCTGCTGCGACGCAGAAGCAGAGGCAGGGGTCAGATTGTGGTAGGGTGCACCACAGCATACACAAGATAACACTAATGACAGAGCTATTTCACTATTTACTGCCTGGACAACACACTGAGAAAGAAAAATAAAAGCCACACCAAATGAGTAAATTAGATGATGATCCTGGAAACCTATTTTCCAAATGTGATAGGTAGTGTCCTAAGATTAGAAAAGTTTATATTACACAACAAGCATTAAGAGTTAGTTGTAGACAGGTTTAAGTCTAAAAAATATCATTTCAAATTAAAGACGCAAAAACATTTCCTCTAAATGTTCATGTATTGAAATGTTACAATTATAGTTAGCAAAATATCAGAGATGTCATGTGTTGTAACAATGCCCCACCAACAACCTTCAGAAAAACCTTTTCCTTCTTAGTCACACAGGCCAAGAGATCAGTTGGCTACCCCCTGGTAACCTCTGGTCGCCAGAGAAATGTATTCCCAGTTGGTTGATGGAGGTTGCTAGATATAACCAGTGCTTGTACGAATGTGTGTGTGAATGGGTGAAGTTGTATGAAGTGCTTTGAGGGCAAATAGAGTAGAAAAGCACTATACAGAAACAAGTCAACCACTCACCACCGCTCACCACTTGATGAGCAGTTTGCAAGTGTTTGCAGACATGTCAACATCTTTAATGCAAACAGTCAACCTGCAAGTAGATTGTCAGTGCAAGTCTATAAACCTCTTTAACCTTAACCTGTATCACCTAGTGACCGGTTTTTGCCAGGGGGTCACTTATTGCATTGTAGGCTTGTGTGACTGAGGCCTAGCAGAGAAATATCTCTTAACACATTGTGTATGTCCGTGTTTTGTCAAAATGTGTGGCCAGCAGTTTGGTGGTTGTTTTGTTAGGTTTTTTTAATAGACGAGTTTATTTAGAATCTGGTCTTTCGGGTTTCATTAGTCTTGAGCAAGGTCCATATCACTCTCTCTTATATATGTTTTAGATCCATGCCACCAGGGAGTGATGGTAAGCAGGATGGAACCAATCAGATCATCAGGTCTTGGTGATCTCTACAATATGTTACAAGCATGGAAATAACATGAGGTAAACCATCGTGCATGAGGTAAATCAAACCAACTGTCAACAGCAATGAATTAAAAACATTCTTAACTCTTATGGAAAAAAAAATGTCATATCCAGATCCAGCATGATCAGCAGATGGGAATCATTTATCTTTGTTACCAGTGTTACAATTTTACAACAACCACTGTATCGTGATAAGACGATTCTGCGATAATCGATAAATTGCAAGAAATGATTATCTATGATACAAGATGATATAACTGAGTAGAAAAAAGGGCCACAATTTTTATTTGCTTGTTGCATTGTCCTGTTATTTTATTGTATTTAATTATTTCAATACCATATTTTTAATTCTTTCAATGAAGTTAATTATCTCTCTGATTAGGTTTCTCCTATTTTCCATTTTTTTCTCACAGTGATGTTTTTGATTTTTTTTATTTTAAATACCAGTTATTTAACTTCTGTTCACTTTACCTCCATTTGTGATAATTAATAACTGATAAACACCCACATTAAGGAGGTCTAATGGGAGAATATGGGGAGAGCGCATTCACGTTTACTAAAAATATCAATGTATGTATATCACAAGTGGAAATGATAAGATATCTATGACATTATTATGTCTAACCCCAATTCATCAGAGTAGAAAAAAATGTAATATTTTATTTACAGCTTTCATTCTTTTTTTTTTATTTTTGCATTTTAGTGTAGCTTTTAAAAATTCTTATTTGAGCACCTGATTCCACAAAAAATATAACTTTTTGAAGCATGATGAGGGAGGCTGAAACAACGCTATGACAAATGATGACTGACCTCATCGACATCAAAGGCCAGCCAAGTCTCTACTGTATAGCCTAAGGCAGGCTACTCAACAGTCTGGAGACAGCACTGAGGTGGTGCTATACATTCAGTAGATAGCATCATACATCAAACAAACCCTGGAAATATAACCCTGCTCTTTGGCTGCAGTGGAAAGTGATCTGGTTTAAGCCCACACAAGGCTTCCCATGGAAAGCATGCATGTGGAATGTTTCAATGTACTTCAACAGTTTCTATAACTGTGAACATCCAGCTTCAGCATGCGCTTCACGATATCACTGCAAAATCAGCACCCTGAGCATACGTATCGATTCTAAACTCATGCTACAAGGGTACACAGTAAAACAGGATCTGACAGCTGTTTCTTCTTTAAAATCAAAGGTCTAATGTGCAACTGCTGCATGACTGCTAGGAGTATTTTGAACATTCAATACTCCTCCACTCATTCCTTTGGTAAATAGTTGGAGGGTGTGTTAAAAGAGAGTAGCAGTTACACCCAAAATGAGGGAGAATGGGATGGTGGCCATCCCCTTGTTCAATCACACTCGATAAGGCCAAATTTGGATTTTATCTGATGTAAGAAAAATCAGCAACATAAACCTGGATGGTGTGTGGCACTGGGGACATGTACCACACACCACAGACAAACCTACACACCATAAGTTGTAGATGCAAGAGGCACGGAGATGTTTAGACATATAGAGCTGTACACTCTAACCTCACTAATCTCTCTTGTAAGTATTATTCAGGACATGGCACCGGGGAGTCCACACACCACACAGTCTTCTGCCCTCAGGTTGAGAGCAAAAGTAGCTTTCATGGTGAAAAGCTGTAATTGCAGCCTAAGTATGCGGTACAAACACAAACAATTTGGTCATATCCTGTACAGATAAAAACAAAGACAGGGGGGAGGAAAGACACAAGAACATCTGATGATGCCAAGTCCACATGCTTTTACAGACGTTAACGGAGGCATTAATATGTTCAGACTGAAGTCAAAGAGATATCTGATTAGTGACAGGACTATTAGCAGAGTTATGAAAAGGGCAACAGACCAAAGTAACAAGCAAAGGAATGAAAGTGGGCATAAAGTTTGGAGAAGTGAGGGAGAAAGGGGTGCTTGGGGGTGAAAGAGAAATGGGAGGGAGAAGGGCTACGTCTGAGTTTAGGAGACCTAGGAATGTTAATCCTCTTTGTATGTCTCCCAGCAATGATTAAACTTTTCTAATATCAAGCATGACAAGAAAAAACGGGTCAGAAATGGGTCAGCTGTGGGAGAACAGGAAAAAACAATGGCAAAGCTGGTGGTTATGCTTTACAGCATTAGAGCTGTTAAAAAAATATATTACACAATACAAAGCTGTAAGCAAGCTGGACTTATTGCCCACAGGCGTTTGTGCAGAGCAACAGAACCAAAGCCTGTCGGTAGCATGTTTCAACTCCACTCGATTGGCTGCAGATCATTCATACAGTGGACATGCATATGTGCACCATAAATGAAACTAAGTTACCGTAACTAGTAAGTTATACCAGTTTATCACAATACCTGGGACAACATGGCTTTAGAAATATATCATGCTTGCTGCTACTGTGGGGAAAAGGCTTTAGATCTGGCAGGTTTAGCAGAGGAGTCACAGAGAACCACTTAGCAGCTACGCAAGGCTAATCAGAGGTGGGAGGTCACTAAAAAAACTGTGTGCATAACCCCTGCGCTTCCTGGAAACTCTCTGGAGAAGGATGAAGAGACGACAAGCACACATTTTCCACAGTTAGAGATTTCCTCGAGGCTCTGGAGACTGGATGTATCCCTCTCTTTCTTTTCACTTTTTTTTCCTCTCACAGTCTTTCTTCCCCTCCTCTCACCACTTTCAATGAGCTGCATCATTACCGGCAGATTTAAAGGCAGGGCAGATGAAGAGCAGCACAGGAAAGTGAAAGGCAAGGGGTGGGTTAAGGGGGCATGTATGCGTCTGTTACGCACCGGTGTCAGCAGGGAGACAGATTGAAGAAGTATTTCCTTGCCTTTCAGAGGAAAGGCCCTCTCACAGCAGGGCTCAGACACCGTAAATCCTCACTGATTTTTTTCCATGCTCTTCTTGCTCTCTCTTTCTCTCTCTCTCTCTGAGCCCAAATTCTAGTTGTAGTGTCAAAAGGAACTGAATCATAATCCCCCCCCTGTGTAGCACAGCATAGCAGGCCTCACTTTCACACGGGCTATTCATCAGAGTCTGTGGTCACACACTTAACCTGCATTGACTTACAGTACAAGCTTGCCCAGTACCCAATGAAGCCAAACTGGACTGTTTCCTCTGATATGTCATTAAACTCTAACAGTTTATCTCTGTGATTCTGCTGTGCATCATGTTAAGTATTACAAGCACTTTATTGCCTTTATTGTGAAATACCATAGACACCCACTTAGGCCCTTTCACACGCTTTCACTTGACTCTCTATATATATTTTTCCATCAAAAGCAGAGCAGCCCTGATCATTAACATTCTTACATTCAAGGAGGAGTTTTATCACTCCAACCACACAAAGCAGCCCCTTCTTTGAAGTTGAGTTATGGACGGCGTCAGATGAGCAAAAGCAGTTGAATCTGGCTATTTGAGAAGGAAAAGGGCCACTGTGTATCTGCTGAGTATGTGACAGAAGGATTTACACCCTCACCACTGGACCGGTTCACTCATCAGGTCATACACGTTCCTCAGATTCTTTGCTCTGCAGGGGAAACCCACTGCACGACCCCGCTGCCCCCACAACAGATAAAATCACACATACGGACACATAAGACATTTTAGCACGAGAAAAAAAGCTTTATCTGTAACCATACACTAGTGTTCAATTTATTTATCCTGCACATGACTGCCCTCTTCTGGCCTTTAACCTTTAAGTGAACGGTTTAAAGTGTTTTCTGTTATTAAATTAAGAGAAGTTTTGAATTACTGATGTTGTTTTTTGCAATAAAATACTTTTCATTTCTATGATTTTTGCACTAAAAATCAAAAGATTTTAAAAACTGTGGTAGGTAACTGCATATTTTGTAAGTTCAGTTCATTTTAGTTTTATTCTCATGGAACCAGTTCACAACTGTGATCCTTTATATTGTAGACCTAAAAATATTAAACAAAAACAAACAAATAAAAAAAAGAAACAAGAAACAAGACAAAGATTATTCCAGTTAGATTATTTTAGGCATGCTGTGACAAACTGTTATGAGGATTTTCAAACCTTTTATGTTTAGTTTCTAACTCCATATTGTTGTTATAATACTACTACTAATAATAATAATAATAATTATTATTATTATTATTTAGGCTCCAGCACCCCCACGACCCTGAAAAGGATAAGCGGTAGCGAATGGATGGATGGATGAATGGATTACTATTATTATTATCATTATTATTATTCAGCAGCTTTACAAAAATCACAATTTAAAAAAATAGAAATTTATCATATACAGGGCCTTGGTGCAGCCCCTCAGTTCCTCTTCCTTTCTTCTGATTGGCTCTTCCTTGCAAACAAAATATTTGAAACTTTTGTGAGTTGAGAGTGTTATGTTAACACCCGTATAGCTGTATGCCTGAGATATTTAAGGATAGCCTCTGTCTTTGACTTCTATCGCTAGCATCCTCTGTAACGCCAACATTCTGCATGTCCTCCTTCACCACATCCATGAATCTTCTCTGTGCACATCCTTTTCCCCTTCCATCTGGACTCTATTCTCTATACACCTCCATAATACCAGCCTTGCCTCTCTAACATTGGCTCCAAATCATTCAACTTAGGCTCTCCCTCTGATCTACTCACTTCTAACCCGGTCCATCCTGGTCACTTCAAATGAAAATCTGAGCATCTTCAACTTCGCCACCTCCAGCTCAACCTCCAACTATTTTGTGAGGGCCACCATCTTCCAACTATACATCATAGCAAGTTTCAGTACTGTCTTGTAAACTCTCTCACTCTTTGACAGGAGTTGAAAAACTGAGCAATTAGAGCAGTCTGAAGCCCGAGTTTTTTGGCTCCCATGGATTTCTTTCTCTGACCTCATTATTTAAAACTCTGGCCATATTTAATATGGCCATCCATCACTGTAACAGTATATATCCTACAGAATGTAGGAAATGTATAATAGGTCCACTTAAAGCTCAAGTGGACCTATTATTAAAGTTCAGATAATTTAATAGAATTGTGTACATCACAGAAAACTTATTTTTCACAGTTGCTTGCGAGAGACCCCATGTTCTCTGCCAAGTAGTGCATTTTCTCCATTTCTAACAAGAAAGGTTTTGATTTTAAAAATGTTCCTCTCCTGTCTGCCATCAGGAGGCACAGAGCTGATGTGGTAATAACTCACAAAATATTTTTATTTCAATAACACAACTGTGCTCCAGGCTACAGTGCTTTTGAAAACACACCTAATACACTTTTCTTCCAGAACCAGTTGTCTTTGAGTGAGTTTTGTCTCGTACTATGAAAATGGCAGCTTTTCATGTAACATGTCTACTTGTTGTTCCTTTTCTTTCTTTGAATGCATTTCTCATTTGGGACTACAGAGAGCAGGTTTGCTTTTAAATGACATGTTCAGTAATATCTAAAATACCATTAAAGATGTATATAAAAGGTAATTTGGTAAGTTTGCCTTTTTGATCCTTCTTTTAACCTCCTCTCCCTCTCAGGAACCTGAAGAAGCAGCGAGGGTCCCATATATTCTCTCATCCATCCCCAGACTCACATTCCCTGAATAAGCACTCTCCAAAACACTGCTAGTTGCCATGGCAGTGCTAACAGCATAAGTAAATAACAGAGAGGGGGATAATATCCTCAGAGCCAGAGAGTGTTAAATGTGGTGGTGGACATTAAAGTATGTGCATGTGTCTGTTGCCACTGTAGTGCCCCTTGGGAGAGCTGCCTGTTAGCATCACTGCAGTCTGTGCAAACACACACTGACATCTCAACTTGCCACACACTAACCCATGCATGTCTCATCCTTGAGTCCACCACAAATGGTCATTTAGTTGGTGTCAATGTTAAGCAGATGTGCACCACTGCCCCACATGCGCTCATTACTATAATTGCGTGTTTCCGGATGTCTGTTTACAGAATGGCTACTTGTAATTCTGAAATAAACCACATCTAGTGTCTCTGACTCTTAATCCTGTTTAGTCTCACACACGTGCATGCAAACACACAGGTAAAGCCTGTTTAGTCTGCTTATGTTATTTCCCCTCTAATTTCCTCGAAATGCTGCGTCACGTTAAATGAAAGCAGCTCAGAAGGTCCAGTTGCGCAAAGCACGTGAGGAGTCTGAGTCAGGTAGATACTAATTACAAATCACATAAACAACCGCACACACATGCATGCTTGAAGATTGATGATGGTTGTTATCTGACTAACCAATATTCAAATTTCTTCAGATGAAATGTTTGTAATAGAAGGGTGAAGAAGAGACGTTCAGAGATGTGTTCATACACAAATACATGCATTTGTTGCTTGTCGGGTCCCTCATTAAAAACGCTGTACTGTAATTTTGGCTGGGATTGGTCAAAAACATCAACACCAACTTAGAAGACAGACGTTTTTAAAAAAAAGTCCCACACCCGTTTCCTGTCTCTCTCTCTCTCGCCTTCTTTCTCTTTACCTCTCTCTCTCTCTGACCCAGCTCCACTGAAGCAGCTAAATGCCAATTAGACACTGATGAAAGACATGAACAGAGGAATTTGCTTACCGAAAGTTTAATCCTTGCTTGTCCAATGTTCACTCTGGGTTCCCTGTTGAATGGTCCGTTTCTGATCATGTACACATAGTACCTGCATGCACTTCTATCTGTGTTTGTGAATGGCACAGTGTTTGTCACATCGCAGGTGTAAACTGTATGTGCACTGGCTTTCTTAATGCGTATATAAAGTGACTGACTGACTGAATTCAGCGCTGCAGAGGAAAACAAAAATGTCTCTAGTCTTTTAGGGATTTAACTCATTTGTGATGCAGCGGTGTCAAATACCAGGTTTCATCTGAAATAGTCTCTGATTCAGTTTGGCCTACTTAACAAACTTTTCATTTTAGATCTCTTAATCTCATCATCTTTCTGAAGTCTCAGTTCTTACCCCAGCCGTGCTTAAGCGTACATTAATATAATATATTGTGAGAATGCCAGCTTCATCAAAGCACTGAAAAGACGACACACAGCACCTTCAAAAGATTTGGGGCTTTTGCTGTGAGACAAATTCCTGAAGAAAAGCCTATGGATGAAAAGGTTTTCTTTATATACAAGGACTAAATTATCAACTGAAGCTAAATACTGTGCAAACCTTTTTTGCTTTTTTCTTTTCCTCCGAACTGCCATGTATGCTTTTCTTTCCATGTTGGATATAAAATGCAACAGAGAGCAAAGGCTTGAACTGAAGTTAACTAGTTCCTTGGTTACCACTTGGTAGCTTAAAAACACTCCATAAAACACACCTCAGTGCATTTTACAGACACATAAAGCATGTCTTGTATACCCACTGGACCACTTCAATGACAAAACTACCCACTGCATCCTGAAAAAGAACTGGCACTGCAGTCTATCTCGATTATACCCATACTGTATGTATGATAAATAACCCTGTATAGCCCTCACGTCTGACCCTGTAGGGACCCTTGGGCAGGTAAACCTGGCCTTCCATTATGTGCCTAATTAACCGGAATCTACATCTGGAGCTAACCGAGCCCTCCGGGCCTGAGGTGAGCCAAAGTGTAGCCTGTCACGGTCAACACATGCTGCAGCACAGAGTGATGCTTCAGTCTGCACCTTAAATGCTCTTCTCGGATTGGTAACATTTTAATGATCCATCTGCACCTTATAAATCACGTGTAAAATTCATGTCAGCCCTCCCTCTCCCTGTCTGTTCATTTAGAATGTGTTACTGTTTTACAGACAGAAGAATGGCAAGGACATTTTCTCTAAGCGTTTCTGTGTGTGCGGTCATATGTGACTGTATGCACTGGCCTGCCCTACGTATGTGTACCTTGGGAACTTCTTGGCTATAAGTGTTTACGATTATTCGTTATCTAAAAAACTGACTGAGCATTACCAACGTGAGTAAGGCTTTTGTCCGCCTCAGCACCTCATAAATCTCCTTCCCCACCCTGTCCCTGCCTGATGACACATTTCTATGTCTCACTAAGTATCTTGCTCCAAAAGGATACTGGTTCCAAATGCCACGTCATTAAGGGACACATTTATATATACAGCATACCAACACAGAGACACACACACACAGGACATGCCAAGTCATAAGTGCAGAGAGGTACACAATACAAAAAAATAAGTTGTCCCACAGTTACAGGAAAGAGTGAATAAACAAATGGGACTTTCTGCTACGCTAGTGAGAAAACATGGAGAATAGTTTCAGAGGAGCAGATGTGAAGCAACAGGATGCAGAAGAGCGACCATAGAGACACAGTGCTGTGATGTGATGGCGTGGCCAGCAGTCATCTGCGTGATGAATTTCCAGGTGTGATTAAGCAAACAGCCTGTTATAAGCAGCTGCAATGGATGCAAAGTGCAGCACCAAAGAGGCAAGTCTTTTTCCCCGTTTACTTTACGTTCACACTCTCCTAAGAGATATCACTGGGGAATTAAAACATAAAGAAAAACAGCACTACCGATCTCTGTACCATCTGATATTTCCCCCAGAAACTGTGTGTCCATCTGAGAGACATAAATCACTGCCACTAGAACTACTGAGTGAGGGCCAAACACAAGAGAGCCACCTTGGCACAGCAGTCAATCATGTTTTGGCAAAACACACCAGAAGTGGAGAAGAAAAATGTAGGAAATGATGGATATCGATTTAGTGGAATAACAGTCTTCACGCTCACAGACACATACACCACAAAATACACAAATGGTATAGGCCTCACAGGTAATTCTGCTTGATGACTTCGACAAGTCACCACTTCCATTTTTCTTGGACTGTCTGTTTAAACACTTGCAGCGTAATATTAAATTTTATGTTTGTTCAGGCCAAACTGGAACCAGTTAAGAAGTGTGCAGCAGATTCCAGTGTGCGCAGCAGACTGGAGTACCCTTGCAGAGTGACACAGTCACATTTATTAATGCGCGAAGAGTGACGGGAGGAAAAACGACTGAGTGTTTTCACTTAAAATCATTTTTAAATGCACCTCCCTAGAACAGATTTGGGTTTCCACTCTGCGTGTCTAAGACATTTCTACATATCAGATTTTCTCCATTTCCCCCCACTTTCCTGGGTCAAAAATATTTGACAAGCAAGTTTATCCTGTCATTATAACATAGCATAACTGCTTCTGCTTAACACTTTAAGCAGATTTTAAGCCAAAGGTCATGATTTATAGCTAAATTTGTCTGAGACTGCATTTTCAGTGGAGACAGATGCAAGATTGGCCTGATAATAACATCAGTGAATAGAAGTCTATCATGGACATCTAGCATAATTGGCCATGTATGAACTTTTACAGATCATACAAAAAAGCAAGTGTGGAATAATATAGAAAGGTGCCGTCAAATAATTTGTCCAGCAGACTTCCACTTACTCTCAACGCTGTCTGCAGCGAATGAAGCCGACTAGGCATCAGATGGTGGCGCACGTCTGCACGGTGAATTATCAAGGCTGTGCAATATATTGCTCATAAATAAATGCACTTAAAGTTAATTCATTTCCTCTGCTTTCTTTGTCTTTTGTCCTTTTGAAGTCTGACATGACTGCTCTGAAAAGCATGTGTTCCAGCTGTGCATTGCTTCAAGATGCACAAAGAACCATAATTCACTGAAATAAACATTGCATACTGTCCCACATAAACCAGTGTCCAAAGCTTGGAACATTGCCATGTGAAGGTTTAAATCTCTTCTGACTCAGTTAATCTTGAAGCTTTTCAGAAAATACCACGTTTGTCCCGAGTTCCTCTGGCCAAAAAGTGTCTAACTTTTAGAGGTTTGTAAAAAACATGTTTGTTTTGTTTCTTCTTTTTTCTCTCTCCTAAACAATCAAATCAACTCCAGATGCGAAAGGAAGCATCATGTGTGATCAGCTTATTGACACAGTTTTGAGACTTTAAACTGTTTGGCTGTGATGTCTAAATGCATTTGGCAGCAAACACATAAACAGGAAGCGATTCCTTCTTTATTCTGCAGGGGTGAGTGTCCAACCGCTATATTGTGCCTGTGAATACACTGTATTTGTTAGTATGCTCTTATTGGTGGTTTTAAGTGCAACTAAGGAGATGGGTCACAGTGTAAAGTTTCAATTTCACCCAGGCTGCTCTGCTCTAAGTTTTCAGTAGACTGTAATCTTATCATCTGCTAGAACGACAAACTGCCGGAGACGAATTGTCAAGGTACAGGTCAAAACCCCAACAAGTATGCAGTAACACTGCGCACACATGCACACAGTCACCAACACAAATACATGGATGTGACTACACAGAGACCCTGCGGCATACGGACTCTGTTAATGTTTTTGTTCAGTTCCAACCACAAAACCATGAGTTCAGTCTTGTTAGCTGGAAAGCTGAGTCCCTTTTGTTCGGAAGAAAGAGAATTATGGCTTGTTGGAAAGGGTTACCATGCTTTACTGTCATGCCAGTGGTTGTTACGGATTTCTGGGGATTTCGAATAAAGCCATTTGAGGATCATGTCATTGTTCAGAGTGGCATGGATACACGGGGAATGGAAATTCACAGAGCTTAGGTACAACTTGCGGTTAGGCGTGTTTGGAAAAGATGATGGTGAGAATAATCTACAAATACATCTGTAGGTGTGTCTATTTACATTCTGAGCCATGCAAACACATGGATTTCAGTGCATGTGAATAAACTGAATCCCAGAGAGAACTAGATAAGAGCTGGATGAGCAAAGGGAGAAGTTTGGATTGGGAAGTTGGGATGGGATGAGGGAGAAAGGGAAGGCTGAAGGGATTAAAATGTCCCCACTTTCTCAGCAAGAGGGGAACCAGATCATGAGTCACACAGATTTTTGGTCAAGGAGCAAAGTACTTTACATGGCTGGGAATGTCAGTGATGCATTGCAACAACATGGTCTGGCAAAGAAGACATACCACAGTGCACAGAGAATGTAAATACATACATGTACTGTAACATAATTAAAAATAATCTGGGTATAGACACACGCACGGGCACACACACATACACAGGCACAGGGAGATGCACAACGACTGAACGCAACCGTCTAAATTCCAAAGAGACGTCTGTAATGAGGGCCGAGTCATTTGGATGTAATTATAGGCAACCAAGTGGAAAAAATGAAGTAAATCAACTTAAAGTGATTTCAGTATAGAAAAACTCAATTCCGCTGTGTAAACTCAGTTCGCCATAAATGTAATTAATGTTGGTTTAAATGGAAGCGCTCAGCCTATTGTGTGTCATAAAACATTGCTGAGGTTTTGACTTGACTCCCTCTGTCTCTCTTACTCTTGTACTCTAATTTGTCTTTCCTCTAATCTCAGCTCAGTCAGCATGGAGTGAAACTGCAGCTCTCTACTGCCCTCTTGTGTTCGCTAATTACCCCTACAACAGGTGACACTGTCCTCTGCCCTTGTTTGGAATGATTTCATTTTTTGAGTATAAAAGTATAAAAGACTGAATGCATTTCAATGCAATAGCTGTGCTACAAATAATAAACTTTAACTTTCTTTTGGGATCCTAAAAATGTGACAATGCTGGTTTGCTCTTGCTCACAATTTTTGTAATGTGTAATTTTCCTTTAGTTTATTTTTAAAAGTCAATTTGAATTATAAAAATAGAATAGAACAAATAATTATTATATATTTAATAATTAACATTAACATAATTTGACTTTTCCAATATCTATCTATCTATCTATCTCTCTCTCTCTCTATATATATATATATATATATATATATAGATAGATAGATAGATAGATATATATTGGAAAAGTCAAATTATAGATATGAATAAATTGCATTTCATATCACAGACATACCTAATAAAGTGGCCAGTAAATATAAATCAGCGAAAGCAAAAGGTATAACAGTTTGATGCTTTAATTTCCGTTACAGGTGCCAAAGCATTTACAGACTGTTTCACATTTGTCACATGTACTTAGCGTGAACTTGCTCTAAGGCAAATGCCAATCAAGATCCATGTTTGCAGGGCTGTGCGCACATATCCCTCTGAAGGATGGTGGGCCCTCGTGGGATCTGATTATGACAATTTGAGCAGAAGCATGGACATGAGTAGCCCGCTGGAGGTCATTTGCAGGACTCTGGGAGTGATCCTCATGTTCCTCCCAACACGGAGAAGTAAATACCTCTCCTCCTGAGATTAGTGGGACACAAAGCAAGCCTTTTCCCAACAGCATCTATGCATGTGCAGTTTGGGGCAACATGAATAAGCTGAATAAGTATGACCTCGTGGTACCAGCAGTGACAAACTCACAAGCACAAAGTGAATCTAGAGAAAAATCAGTCTGCTTTTCCAGTGCACCTGTTGTCACCTTCATTTGCACCAAAGGTCAAATTGATTCACAAGTGTTTATACAGATTGATGTCCCTGAAGTTTGACTTTGTTTTATACTGTAATGATTGAGCGTTCCCTTAATGCTTTTGAGCATTGCACTTTATACCTATATGTGTTTGTATATGTATAAGCATTTTCTCCCACAGACACTGATATTAAAAAATAAATCCTACACACATTTCAAAAGTTTTTAGAATGAGTGGAGCCAAAAAGAGTGAAACAAAGAAAGGCAAATAATAAAAAGAACAAATAACAAAACAAAACTTCGTTTTCTTTGTTTTTAAGCATTATTATGAAGAAATTTCCATTTATAAATTGCATGTAATTTGGTATCATGTGTAATTTTTACAGATTGTTCCTGTTATTGTTGTTATTGATAACTGTGGTTCTGTAAATACTAACAATCTGCTTGACTTACACAAACTGATATTTCTTTGTGTTATTTTGTCACTTATTTATATTCCAACTCATTTTTTATGATTGAACAACTAAGCTCATCAAAGACACGTTTCTTTTTCACTTTCCTCTTAGTTAGTGTTTCATATTTGGTGAATTTTGGCTTCTTTACAGTTGTCTTACTTGCTATTTGTAATAACCATGGCACAAACAGTGATTTTACATGCGACAGATTAAGTCAGCGAGTATCACATTTATTCATGTCATTCCATAAAGTCTGGCAGAGGCAGACTGTATGGAATGATGAAGAGTGGACCCAAAATGCAGACGCGTAGAACTAAACTTGATATAAACAAAATGCGAGCTGTTTAACGTGGCTCATGTAAAAATACTAAGGCAAATAAAGAGAATAAACAAGCTAAACTGGGGAAACTAAATATAAACATGAAAAATCCTAAACATGAAACTTGGCGTGGACACATGGACACTTGGATACAAAGAGACATGGAACATGGAAACATGGCACAACAGACAACCTGACACTGAACAATGGAGGACAGAGGATTTAAGTACACAGAGGTAATAAGGGGATGGGGAAAGAGGCGTGAACACAGCTGAGGGGAAGCAAAACTAGAAACATTGCACATAGGATGGGGACCTTCACAATAAAACAGGAAACAGCATGGAACGCAGACATCACAACACGAACTTGGCAACATGGACAAGAAGACAAGAAACATGACAGACTAACACAGAAGACCTAAATGAAAACAATTAATCTAAACTTAAGGCAACCAAATGGTAATCATATTAATCAAAATTTAAAGGAATGACTTAAGAAGTCAAAACGTAAACTGAAAACGCCGGGTCAGAAACCCAGGATCGGGACAATTCATGACTTAAGATGAAAGTTAAAATCTGCTTCCTGCTTGTGTCTAGAATTTCAAGATGGCTGAGATTCATAAAAGAGGAACTAATAATCTTGCAAAAACAATGCACATGTACATTTAAATTTTATAGTGAATCTACACAGTTTTATAGAACATGCAGCTCAATCCCCTCCAGGGCACTGTCATATGATAAATGTCAGAAAATCAACAGAATAATAGGAAAAAAATACACTAAATTGTTCCTTTTTAAAAAAATTTTTTTAAATATATCACATATATGTTCACATATTTATCATAACATTAACAAGTGACTGATTATTTTCAGGTGAAAACCACCAATGCCGTGTGAGAGCTTTTATTATAAGACATATGAACCGTCACTGTACTCATTTTTCCACTAGATGGAGACAGCTACCAACTACACACCAGACTGATAGAAGGAGACAGTATTTGCAGCACCACAGGACTAATTAAAATGTGTGAAGGTCAACAAAAATCGTTGTTCTCTAACTGCAGCACCCTCCTCATTATATACTAATCAGCATTCCAGAAGCTGTAAATCCAGATTTGTGCTTTTTATTTCATCAAAGAGCACAAAAGAAGGAAGAGAACGTAAGGAAATTCACTTAGAGCTGTGGGAGGCTATAAA
Source organism: Hemichromis elongatus (assembly GCA_015108515.1). NCBI lineage: Eukaryota > Metazoa > Chordata > Actinopteri > Cichliformes > Cichlidae > Hemichromis > Hemichromis elongatus. The sequence continues at coordinate 21,231 of VUQR01030614.1, forward strand.
ATGAGCAGCGTTGGTATTTTATAAAAACAAATATGACAGAAAATGATTCACAAGTGTCCAGCTAATTTGTTTTTCACACATCAGGTTTGTGACAGAATCTCATGCATATTCTAGACCATTAAAAAATACAGCTCTTGGCATCTGATGACAAGTATCGGGTCTGTACACTGGGGCTGACATAGATCTGTCTGTCACCTCACAGTAAATCATTTACACGCACGCGGAGGTCACACGTGTTCGGCGATGGGTTTCTTGATTCGATACGAGGAGAAAAGCTGAATATTGAGTGGAATAAATAAACGGGTAGAGCTGATGTTGAAAACACTTGTAATATTTGCCTTAGATGGGGCTTCAAATTTGAATAGATTTTAACAGGTTTGTTAGTCAAAGGAAGAAGACACAAAGATAAATCTGTAGATATCAATTACTTTTCTGTTCTCACTCCATTTTACCAGCCCACCAGTGTTCAGGGTGGTGACAGGATCATGTTAATTTTGATTTAGCTCCCTCTGTACACCCTCAGTGTCAGCTGTCCTCTATATATGGCTGTTTGTAAGCGATCCTAGCTGTAAGTGTACGAGCTGCTGATGCTCCTGAAATTAAATCTCTCTCTCTCTCCGGATTTGCCCTCACCTGTTGCCAATAAACACCTTATTGGAGAGAACATCGGACCTTTATTTGCTGGTATCCTCTTAGTTTTACATTCACTTAACTCCTTGCACACACAGGCACGCCGTGCATTCAGGCACGCTCAATTCTGTCGATGCATTTCTGCATCTCTGACCTGCGGTGTACAAACAGCCATATCACTTTTGCAAATTCTTTGGGGACCACAATTCTTGGAGCCGGCCTCTCTTCTTTTTTTCTTTTTCCAGATATAATGGGCAAACCACCCCGCTGCTGGCACTGCCACCAACTGGCGGTGCCGGCAGGCTGCCCCTAGACCTTGGAACGGTATCAAGCAGACCGGGCCAGTATCCTAGCAGCCAAAACCCAACAGATGCACCTCACTGAAGACAACATCACAAAATCAGGGGACTTACATTTATAATGTTCTCCCCTCACACATAAACACACTCATATTCTGAGCTAAATATAAACACTGCCTCAGCTCGGGAGTTAGCAGATGAGTGGAACTAAAATCTGGTGTCTCAGTTTAATCTTTGCTGTTTTCTGTTTGTCCTTGTAGGTCCTTTGCTGTTTTATAATAATAAAAAAAAACAAGCTACACGTGTTTAGATGAGGTTCTTACTGTACAGTTGAAAAGGTCAGCGTTAATAATGATAATATCGCAAGTTCTTCTCAGATATTTAATCAAAAATAATATACTTCTTGCTTGCTTTGAGAGGCATTGTGGTACACCTGTATTAATCCACTGTACCCTCAGGAACTTTAGACTGATTTGCATGTGTGTGTTTTATTTAATCCACTCATTGAAGCCAAAGCAAAGAGATTATTTCCAATGCATTAGCTTCTCCTCAAATCACAATGACCCACATCCACCACACCTGTTCTATAGGATCAAAGATCTGCACAAAATCATTGCAATAAGTGAATTAAGGGTTCAGTTACATCATGATTGATTTGTGATTAAATTACGTCGTATTTATGTCTGTCTCGAGTTCCCCTGTACGCCAAAAAAGAAAGATTCATTTCAGAGCTGACCAGTGCTGTGGATCAAGGACATCCTTGCATGAAAATGTGCTGTGAAATCCCTTTTTTCCCCACTTCAACACAAATTCTTCCCAAACACTGCTCACTTTGTCTGTTTTGCAGCAGTCTAATAGTGGATTTATTTGGGCTTATAAATGCTGTAAAACTCTGACAACAAACATCGATCTTGCAGTTTAATGAGAAATAATGTGGGACAGACCCCTCTATCATCGCTCCCTCCCTCTCTTTAGCACTCTGGCTCTTTCTAACAAATTCATGTGCGCTCTTTCTTTTCTTGACGCCAAAGCACCTGACAATCAAAAGAACGACAAACTCCCCCCTCCGTGCAGCCGCGTCAGCAGGCAGCAGCCGCTGATGCATTTTACCTGAGAAAATTAGCCAAAGGCAAAAGTGCACATTATGTTAGGAAAATGATTTCCCTGTCAAGGAAAGTCACACAAAGTTGCACACAAACACAGAAAGGGAGGCACATCCTGTCCTCTTTCTACAGACCAGTGCTGACACTATACGTCCTAAGGCCTGCCTTAGCTGGTGGTTTGATAAATTGGCCCTTTCATCTCGTCGATGTGCATTGTGTCAGTGTGTCTGTGAGTGCATGCGTTCGTAAGTGTGTGTGTGTGTGTGTGCGAGCACGTCTGCCTGGGTACATTGTCTGAGCTGTGAAGTGTTTGGCTTCCTCACTGAGAGCTGCTGTCACAGCCTCTGAAAGCGTGTAATAGGCGCCCATTCTCCCGGAATGAATACGCATCCATACACTAGTGAGAAAATGTGGCATTTCAAAACGACTCGGGATAATCAAACAGAAAAATTATAAAAAAGAAAGGGGGGGTGGGGGGGGGGGGGCCGGGCAGGGCT
>VUQR01030618.1:7936-25509 GCA_015108515.1 Hemichromis elongatus
ATAAATGATTATTGTGATCCATGTCTTAAGTTTCCTCTTTTCTATTCCATTCAAATCTAACATTATATATATATATATATACACATATACACATACACGATTTCTTGCACCTGAATGAACCAAAAACATGTGACTAAAGCAAGACTGCAAGAACATCTGCAAAATGTCATTATTGTCTCCTGGTTGCACAAGTTCTCCTTAATCAAGCAGAGCCTTTAAACACCAAACTTGTATTTTACTCAAGGTCAAGTTCATGTTGAGACTTCAGTTATACCGTCCCCTCAATATAAAGTGAAAATGCATTATTAGAGCCGTGTGCAACGATTAAAAAACAAAACCAAACAAAACACTGTTTATTTAATGAAACTGAATCGATGTTTTACAAAACTAAATTGCAGATTTAACTCAGGTAAAATTTAGATGAAGTTTACTCGATGACAAGTGGAACTTGTGGAATTAACCCGTAGCTTTTTATTATATTTTTGGTTTGCATGGTCTCCCTGTTATGAAATGCTTCTTGAAGCTAAATATTTTTCCCACTGAGCACCTGGGCAAGTACTTCAGTCTTTTACTGGCAGCTTGTGTATTTTATTGCTTCACAAAAGGCTAATTTAATCCCTTTTTATACTGCTATCTCATTCTGTGAGATCATATAATAATTAGTAGATTTAAATATTATATATTGTAAAAACTAAAAAAAATCCTATTTAGTAGGGATGCACCGACCTCGATACCACATTTTCTAAAGTACTCGTACTCGTTAAAAGTCCCCCGATACTGGGGACCAATACTACGGTCTGAGAAATGTCTATGTTTGAGCGGCATGTAAGGGGTTAATCACAGGTGCCGAGTGCCCGCCCCCAGGCCCCGGCTGCAGCTCAGAGCGGGGAGAATGAGATGCGGGACATGTCAGCCGTGTGGAACTATTTCAAAGTGAATGAAGACGACAAAACAAAGGCGGACTGCAAATTGTGCTCAGCGAAATTGTCCAAAGGAGGCTCAAAAGGTAGCGCACTTAACACAAATTAATCAAGCACCTAAAATCCCAACACGACGAGTACAAAGAGTTTACCCACGCTTCTAAACAAACACAACCCACGCTGCAGCAAACTCATGCAAGACGAGAGAAAATGTCCAGAAATAAATAACACAGGCAATTATCGAGTACATTGCATTGAGTGACCAGCCATTCTCGGAGGTAGAAAATGTGGGATTCCTGCGTTTCCTCCAAGGAGCTCAGATATGATGTCCCAAGCCGCCGCTACACGACTGACACAGAGCTGCCTAAACTACACGACTCCGTGAAAAAAACATATCCACAGCTTACTGCAAGCCTCCGCTGCAGTAATCTCCCCCTCCCTCTCCTGTTTCTTCTTCAATCACAAAACTGATCAATGATCAGCTGATCGGCTTTTCTGACGCTAGTCCCATCTCTCTCGTTTGTTAATCAGTTTGCGCTAGACAGAAAAAAACAGCAGATAAACAACAGCAGCATGTTTAAGCTTGATAAACTGAACAGGTGATGGAAACACAGGTTTACCTTTTTAGGTGACAAATGTCTAAAATGTCTAGCTTTTAATAAATAGTTATCTGAATCTTATATTATATTATTTCATAATATATGAAGATGACAGAAAAAAAAGTGCTTATTTTTCACTTGAAATGTTATGTTTGTGGTCATTTTTATTATATTTAATTTTTTTATTGGCAGAGACTAAAATAAAACCTGTCTTCCAATTTATTGCCTTTTTTGTGTGTGGTAGAAGTATCGGTTTTCGTACTCGGTATCGGCAAGTGCTCAGATCCAAGTATCGGTATCGTATCGTTAAAATTGGTATCGTTGCATCCCTACTATTTAGCTTTGAAAACAATGTGTGTAGTGGAGTAAACACAACAACCCTCTTTAGACTTACCCTGCTGCTATTAAGAGGGACTGGCTGCAGCAAAGTTAACAAGAAATCTGCCAGATTTAAAGCTCTAGTTATTTGTCTTTATACAGACGACTTTCACTTCATCTTCTTCTTAATATACTTGCTGCTGCTGTTTAGCCCTCTCCGGTCCAAGTCATCAGTGACAAACCCTACCCTCACCCTCACCTTCACTTTAACCCTAGGCAATCAGAAATGTGACTTTTGTTTTTTATTCTTTAAAGTTTGGTCAATCAGGCAACACAGAGAGTGATCATTCTGACACAGTTTTACGCAAAGTGTGAGCCTAAAGTGCTGATGGGTGTCGCTGATTTACATCATCAGCTGTTTTTTTCATTTTTTTCTTCAGCTCAGTTTTATAACGGATGGTTGGATGGTTTAATAAATGTGTAGCTAAACTTTGTTACACTGCGGCTCGATTTAATCAGAAGGTCAGTGGATCGATTTCCTCCAATCCATCTGTTTAAGATACGGAACTTCAAGCTGACCCTGATGCATCCCTGATGGATCCATCAGAAGGTCAGAAGGTGTGTGTGTGTGTGTGTCAGATAAAACGCGCTTTTGTGCAGAGCGCTGTATGAATGTGTGTGTGATTAGGTGAATGACACTTTGAATACAGCATTTTGAGTGCATGAATTAAGTAGAAAGGTGCGATATAAGTACCAGCCGTTCACCATTTAAGAGAAAGGGGAAGCAATCTACAACTGTCCACTTGAGCTCGTACCGGGCTGTGTGTGACCTAACTAAAATAAATTGGCCACCCCTGCTTTTAACCTTCAGTTGCACTTTGAGTGAGCTGTCAACCACACAAATCAATGGAATAAATTTTAGGATATTCAGTTTGTGTTTTTATTAATAAAAGCACAAGTGTAACACTACCTGTTCAGCCACGTTTATATTTAACCTAATATGATTAAATTTGGACAACTGAAGATGTTTTCATGAGGAGTAAGGACACCTGTAACGCCAACTGAGGGGATTGGCACAGGTCTGAAATATGGGACAGACACATTTTCAGATAGCAGAAGTTACCTTTCATATGAAGTATCGTGCATTTTGGCACTACTTTCTTCTGTCACAAGCTTTTCCATTTCGGCAAACATTCAATAAAAAGTTTAAATTTTAATATCCGGCACTGATAAATTTATTTTATAATTAAATAATTATTATAACAAAATTTGTGCTTTTTTATTTGAGTAAAGCAAAAAAAAAAAAAAAAAATTCCATGTATCCATGAATTTCTAAAAGGTAATATCCTCCTGTGTTTTCACTTTCCACAGTTCACGTGCTCTCACAGGACCAGATGTAAGAAGTTAATAAACATGATATTAAGACTCCCCTCGTGCCATCATGCCAAATATTAACATTAGGACATTTCATGAGTGGACTAGAATCCCGTTTGACAGGCCCGCCCCCACAGCCTTCAGCAGCCTCACAAACAGGACACGAAGCTTAAAGAAACTTCAATTTCACAAGCAGAGGAAGCACGCGGGAGCCTGGAGACTCATCAGCGCAGCGTGTCACTAACGTTTACATCCTCTGTTAGGTGTCGGGTTCTTTTTGGTTCATCTATTTGTGTATTAAACAATAAGATCAACAACATGCAGGCCAACAGCCAATCCAGACTGTTACCCCCTGCCGGCCTCATGCAAACATTAAATACAAATAAATACAGGATTTAATAGAGGCCGGGAGCTTTTGGCCTGCTGTGAAATTGAGCAGCAACATTATGAAAACTACCGGTACTGGCTCCATGTTGCCTTTGGTTATCGAATTCACAAGATTTTTAGAAAACTTGACCTCTGACCTTTAGGTTGAGTTCACTGAGACATCCAGCACCTATAGTATTAATATGAAGCTCCTGGATGATTCTCGAGTTATCGCATTCACAAACTTTGGTGTCCATACTGCCCACCCTCAGGGATCAACGGTGGTCAAGGTTAATGTTTATTATGCATTTTTGTGCATGTTAGTCAGCAACCATGTGCGTGTGTGTCTGCTTAATGGTGTTTGTAACTGAGTGTTACTTTTTAAAGAAGCATACAGATGTTACAACGTGTTCAGAACCTGCTTACATGTTAATAATTACTGTTAATAATAATTCACTATCTAAACTAACAGCTCCAGGTCTGTGCCTTAAACTTTTCTGGATCCCATGTACAGTTTTACTGACCTGTTTGTTTTTTTGTTTTTTAAACTATAAATACAATTTCATATAATTTGTATATCATTATTTATGTTTTATATTAATCTAAAATCTGAAAAACAATATTACAAAAGCCTTGAAATAAATCTTGTCTAGTACACCCTGGGTTGCTGCCAGTTTAATGTCAATTAAGTTCTCTGAGTAGCATTTGTTTCGTGTCTCACTATGGGAACGCCTCCTGCGTGACCTCATCAGAAGCTCAAATGTCATTACGCCAGCCATTACAGGCTGGCTAAGCAACGCCCATGTCAGGAGGGGCTAGTGCCTCCCTATATAATAGGCTGACATAGTGTCGTCTGTCATTCAAAAACCTCTTACGCTTCTCACAGAAGCCTATAGACAACTGTGCTAATAGGTGCTAAGCTAAACTGTCCACAGACTCGAGTGAACAACTCGATCACCGGGCGCTTTGTTCCCAGCATTTCAGTTGTCCACTAGCATAGCGACCTTTTGCTGTGTGAGGCTGCTGCGGCGCAAGGAGAAATTGAGATGCCCGGTGATTTGGCCACAACGCCAGGCCCAAGCTGGGCAGAGGCAGACCCTCAGCCCATCGCGACCGCTTTCCCGCATCTGGAAGCACACGGAGAATGTGAGTTTGTCACCCGGGGAGGAGATGCTAACGAGGACGGAGACGAGTCAGCTGACTCGGAACTCCTGCTGTCTAACGACGAAGAGCAAGATTCCAGCTCCTTGGCTAGCATCAGCTGGGCTGCAAAGCCCTCAGCTACCGGCGAGGTTGAAAAACCGGCACCGCCGTCTCCCCTGGATCTCGACATGCAGGACATGTGCAAGCGCGCAGCTGCTAGGCTCAACATCCCGCGGCCCGCCGTACAACCCGAGGCTGTGAAATCTCGTTTTGACAGTAAGAAATTGCCGAAGGCGAAAAAGACGGGGAAGCAGGTGTTGCCCGTTTTCCCTGAGCTACTCGATGAGATCGCGGTGACGTGGAAAGCAAAACCTTACAGCGAGAACCACCCCATCGCGGGGAGCTCTCTCCTGAATTGTGAGGGGATGGAAACTATCAGCCTCCGCCAGATGGCACAAGTGGAGCCGTTGGTAGCGAGCCACCTTTACCCGAAGATGTCTCCATCCTCATCGGCTCCATCCCTCCCCTCCAAGACAGACCGCTTCCAGTCTAGCCTTACGGATAAGGGCTACAAGGCAGCGGCTCTGTCGGCAAAAGCCCACAACGCCTCCTCTATGCTAATGGCTTACCAAGCTGAGCTAGAAGAGGGCATGACAGCTAAACCAGATACCACAGTGTGGGAAGAAATCTGCGTCATAACTGACCACGTCCTCCGCCTCCACAAGGTAGCTATACAGGCTACTGGGAGAGCCATGGGCCTCATGGTTCTTCAGGAGCGAGCACGCTGGCTCGGGCTCACTGACCTGACGACAAAGGAGAAGGAGGAACTCCTCGACACTCCTGTCGTCCCTCAAGCTCTCTTCGGTGCGGCTGTTACAGACATGCAGAAGAGATGTGAGGAGAAAAAGAGAGAGGATGAGGCTCTGAATCTCTGCCTGCCGAGGAGGGCCCAGCACGCCACCCCAGCAGCACCGCGCCAGTCATTCGCTCAGGCAGCATCTCACCCAGTCCCCGCTTTCAGGATCCCCAAAGTGCCTAAGACGCGGGCAGCCCCCCAGGCTGCGGGGACTAAGAATCCATGGACTAGAAAACAGTCTCCCCGGGCCAGACCTCAAGCGGTCCCTCTTCCTCCCCCCGCTGTCGCGACCGTGAGGAGTAAAAGCACCCTGCCTGATAGCCTCTCCTCTAGGCGAGAGCGAGCCCAGTGTTGTAAAACACATGAAAAAATTAAACATGCTGAAAAACAGAGCAATGATGTCTGCCATAACACGGGCCGTAGAGACTCGCGTTTCCACGCCTGTGATAAGGCAGATGACCCAGTCACCTCTGTCACAGGTGAGAGAGGTGATGGGACACTGGGATGGCGTATGTTTTGCGCAGCAGCCACAGGGGGGCGCCAAAACGCTATCTTCGGTGGAGTGGCCGGTGAGCACTCTGTCTCTCCAAATAAAGAGCTGGGCTTACCTGCACTCAGTCAGCATGGTTGCTGAGGACATTAGTAAAGGGCTACAGGCTACAATTCAATGTTGCTCCACCACATTTAAAAGAAATTATTTACTCTCATGCTCTGCGCGAGTCTGCCAGTTTTCTCCTCCTATCTCCACCTTGAGAGACAAAGGAGCTATAAGAGTTGTCCCTCCCGAGGAAATGCACAGCGGATTTTATTCAAGGTATTTCCTTGTGCCAAAGAAAGGGGGGAGGGGGGTGAGAGCCATTTTGGATCTCCGTGCCCTGAACCGGCATTTACGGACACACAAGTTCAGGATGTTGACATGCGCCTTGCTGCTACAGTTTGAAAAAGCGGGCGACTGGTTCACATCAATCGACCTGAGGGATGCTTATTTACACATCCCCATATATCCTCCAACAGCGACCATACGGTCACCCTTAGCACTGTTTCGCAGAGGCAACATAGTGACCCTCAAAGAGTGCCAGAGGCTGCTGGGCCTGATGGCTTCTTCTCTAGTGGCGATACCACTGGAGCACCTGCACATGAGAGGCTTTCAGCGTTGTGTGGGCTCATAGGGACTAGACCCTCACCGAGACGGCTACCGTTGCGTGAGAGTCTCTGCAGGTTGTTCACTCGCTCTCCACGAGCGGAAGAAACCAGGTTTCCTGTCTCAGAGCGTTCCCATGGGGGTGGTCTCAGCCAGGAAGGTGGTCTCCACAGATGCCTCTCTTTCGGGCTGGGGGGGCACCCACGAAGGCAGAGCAATGAATGGGGAATGGGGCCCTCACATGCGCTCCACCCACATAAACTGTCTGGAACTGCTGGCAGTTTACCTGTCACTAAAACATTTTCTCCCTTGGCTGAGAGGCCATGTTATGTTTTAGTGAGGTCGGACAATTCCACTGTTGTGGCCTACATCAACAGACAGGGGGGTCTTGGGTTCCCCAAGTTGCACACAGACTGATAGTCTGAAACAGTGTTCACCTGCTGTCACTGAAAGCAACTCATGCACCAGGAATCTTGAACTTGGGAGCAGATCTCCTCTCCAGGGGCAACCCACTGTACGGAGACTGGAAGTTTCACCCAGAGGTGTTCTTCACCCCACTGCGGTTTGGTCAGGCAACCGTAGACGTTTATTCCAACTCCGTACATCCAGGGAGAATGCTCAGTGTCCCCTGTTTTACTCCCTGCACGATCAGAAGGCTCCACTGGGGGTGGATGCTCTAGCTCATGAGTGGCCAAGAACCCTCCTCTATGTTTTTCCCCCAGTGGCCCTCATTTCTCCAACTCTGGCCAGAGTGAGAGAGAGAGGTCACTATATGATCTTGATAGCCCCGCACTGGCCAGGGAAGCACTGGCTGGCGGAGATGTTCCAACTGCTGTGCAGCCCACTTTGGGTGTTACCACTACGCAGAGACCTCCTGTCTCAGGCACAGTTGAAAATGTTCCATCCCCACCCAGAGAGGCTAGCCCTATGGGCTTGGTCCATGAGTGGATTAACCTGAACACAGTGGGGCTCCTTCATAGTGTTATCGACACTATTCAGTGTTCTAGAGCATCGTCTACTAGAATGCTATATGAGCACAAGTGGCGTGTGTTTGAAAACTGGTGCTTAGAATCACAGGCCGTCCCTTTTCAGTGCTCTGTGGCAGTGATTCTGTCATTTCTTCAGGCTCTGATTGATAAGGGTAAAGCCTTCTCCACCATCAAGGTGTATTTGGCAGCAATTTCAGCCTGCCATATTGGTTTTGAGGGGAAGACTGTTGGCCAGCATCCCTTAATTTGCCGTTTCATGAAGGGTGCACGACGTAAATTGCCTACGTCTAGGCCACTGTCAGTATTTCTCCCATAGTGAGACACGAAACGAATGCTATGAAAGAGAACTTAAGGTTATGTACATAACCCCGGTTCTCTGAGTAGCATGAGTGAGTGTCTCACCAGACCGCCCTCCTTGCTATGGAAGCGAGGAAGAGGTGGGCTTGTTTTAAATGACAGACGACGCTATATTATATAGGGAGGCACTAGCCCCTCCTGACATGGATGTCGCTTAGCCAGCCTGTAATGGCTGGCGTAATGACATTTGAGCTTCTGATGAGGTCACACAGGAGGCGTTCCCCATAGTGAGCATCAGCAAGAGAAATGGATGCTTACAGTCACCATGTCTCATTGCGCAGCAGTAGTCTGTAATAAGCCAACCATGTTAGTTTTGGTCTTTCAAGCTGCTTTAACTTAAGCTAAAGCATTTTGACTGTATGCAACTTATTCAAAAGTAAATGTGGATATTTCATCTCATCAGAGTCGTTACACTTACTGTTTATTCCATTGCACAGAAATACAGCAGGGGGGCGCTCTGGAGATGATCTTAAATTAATCAAATTTAATGGAGCTAAGTGGCTAAAACATTTATTAACACCTGCTTCTAAGCCACATATTATTTCAGATTTTATAAATAAAATATCAGTTATATTTCCTTTATGATGTTAAAATACAGAACAACACTTACACTCTTTAGATTTTCTTATAAAGAAGTCAATTTTTCTCATAAAACACCAGTGTTTGCTAATAAATGCTGATCAGTCAGCACACTGCCTGCATGGGATCCATTTTCAAAGAATAACCACACGTTAGAAATTCTAACTATAACAAAAACATGTATGTATAATAAGCAGTTGGTTGTGGTGGTCAGACGTGACTGATATCAGGAAGCTGCAGCCAGGAATTTTCTGCTGCTTCTTACTACAGGCTGCTTTATCTGTATATTTAAATACAACACGTGGACGCAACTTGTGTTTGTGTGTCTCAGAGAGGGCCCAGAAGAGGAAGCGGCAGACCCTGAGGATGCGGGAGGGCCGCTGGCGCCCGCAGCTGCAGGTCAGGCTGCAGTTGAGCGTCTTCAACGAGCCGCACAGCAAGAAGACTGCCATGCCTCCCAAGGACAGCCATCACCCCCTAAAAGACCCTTTAGAGCACTCAGCGTGCCCTCACTATGTGCCTTGGCTATCCGTGCAACGGTCCACCTCATGACTGGTAAGAGTCTTGGAGACTTCCCAGAACTGTGCCTCATGGCTTTGTTTGCTTGCTGGTGTGACTCTTGACTCTGTCTCTCAGCTCCCAGCATGCAGTACAGCAGCAGTCTAGCAGGCCTGACCTCAGAGCTAGCAGAGCTTTTGCTCAACCACATGTCTCATGAGAGGCTGCTACGTCCACGTACCCTGGAGCTGTTCTTTGGCTGCCCGATACAGAAGTTTGTCTTAAATAGCTACCTATACTCCACCAATGAGCTCCTACGGCAGTTGCGGGCCTTCACTGGCCTAAAGCACCTGAGTTTAGTCAACTCACCTCTAATCACTGGTAAAACATTTTATATCTCATAGTTTTTAGGTTTTTGTCAATTTAGTTGTTGAATTTCTGCAATTTTTCCCTTTTTTTTTATTTACTTATTTTTTGTTATTCCCAGACTCTGGCCTGTGTATCCTGTCCACCCTGGTCAAACTCCAGTACCTCAATCTGGCCTCCTGTAGCAAGCTGACTGACTCCTGCCTGCAGCATATCACAGGTTGGACACACACAAACATCACTGTTGACAACATTTACAAAACTGGATCGCAGAATAAGCTGTTGTTATTTAAGTAGCTTTATTCAACATAGTGTATTATCTACATATCATCCTTCTGCTGATGCCTTTAAGGTTTGAAGAGCTTGTGTTTCCTGTCCCTGGACCAGACCAAAGTGACAGATGCTGGGATGGTACTGTACCTCCAGTCAGCACCGTCCTGTCTCTCTCAGCTAAGCCTGAACCAGACAGCAGTGACTGAAACCACTCTAGCTGTGCTCCCCACCTCTGTGCCACAGCTGCGACTTCTCAGCATCAAACAGACTAAAGTACTTTATCTCTGTTAGCAAGGTCTGTTGCACTGGTGACACCGCTCTGATCTTCAGTGATATTTACTCGCCTTGCTGTGCATTTTTCTTTCAGGTTAAGGATGTGACGGCTCTAGCAGCAATGTCCAGCCTGCAGACCCTCAACCTGGATGGGACAGGTGTAACCGAGGCGTCTCTGGAGCACCTTGCTACCCACCCAGCCCTGACTTCCCTTACTTTGGTAGGAATCCCTGTAGCAGATGGCAGTCATGCCCTTCAGATCATCTCAGGTTTGTAGAACATAAAGCAAAAGAATCAGGTTAGACATGGAGCGAGCCGGCAGTATCAAAGTCTGTGGTGAATCTGTAAGGTGTCTACTTTACTTTTAGGTCTGAGGTTAACTCGTATCACCCTCCCTGGACGCCACTCTGTGACAGACAGCGGGCTGTCATTCCTCTCCAGACTGACTCTGCTCACAGAGCTGGACCTGACAGACTACACACAGGTCACAGACCAGGGAGTCAGCCACCTGTCCACCTTGACTAGGTCTTTCCCTCATTCACTGATGTCATCCTATCAGTTGTTTCCTTGCAGTTAAAATGCTGACAGGAGTTTTGTGTTTTCTTTGTGTAGACTGAAGAAGCTGTCGCTTAGCAACACTCAGGTGACAGCTGCAGGGCTTCCCTCCCTGCGATGCCTGCAGGAGCTGCAGGACCTCTGTTTGGATCGGACTGCAGTCACCAGCCGAGGAGTGGCCAACCTCATTACCTGTCTGCCGCACCTTCAGGTGACTTTCCTAATAAGTGCTATCCAGGTGTTGCTTTTTGCTTGTGTGAGTGTAAATAGAATTCCTGTGATAGATTAGTGACTTGTGACAACTAGGACAGACTGACTCTGAATTAGACAAGAAGAGAATGAATGGATGGATTTACAAAATAGACTTAATATTTTATTTAGTATGACTTAAAATGAATGTCTGATCAATAAACTTACTAGGTAGGTGATTGTTGAGGTCAAGTCAGAGAGCTCTTTTGCTGTAGACTTCAATAGGACTGGAAGTCCTTTTGTAACCACAATTATCGCCATCTGGTGGACATTAAAAAAGAGGCATTTCTGAACAGGATTCACTTTTCAAACACAGAAGCTACACCTGTTTTTTGTACTGACCTTGATTGTATGTGACATCGATCTATAGGACATCCATGCTTGATTAAATAAAACCAAGTTAGTAAAGAAAGTATGTCTGATCTGAGATGTGATTCTCATTTCACAGGTAATTTTGAAACCTCAGGTCTCTGACCAGATAAACTGCTTATTTTATACTAGCTGGGATTTAAATTATTATCTTAGCATCACAGTTAAACTTTTTTGCAGAACAAAACTGATAATGGGGCCTTCAGATTGGGCCTAAGTAAAAATGTAAAGACCAATTTTATGTTAGGTTATGTTGATAAAAAATCTTTGATGCAGAGGTTTTAGTGTTTTGCTATTTTTTTTTTCCAGGTGTTGGGGTTAGCCAGCACTCAGGTGGGAGACAACGTGGTGAGGAATGGTCTGATCCGCTGCAGTCAGCTCGTTAAGCTTAATCTCAGCCGCACGCGGATCACAGATCACGGTAACGTCCAGCTCTAAGGTGGTATTTGATTTAATATCCTTGTTTGCTTAGACGAACAAACCCAGCATATGATCTCCTCTTCCCTTCAGGTCTAAAATTCCTGAAACAAATGCACCTGGCTCAGGTGAACCTGGACGGCACCGGGGTGAGTCTGATGGGAATTGCTAGCCTCCTCACTTGCACCAACATCAACAGTATTCGGGCCAGTAACACTCGCACCCTTTACCCTGACGATGTCTCAGACGAGGAGTTTGAAGCCCAGTGAGCATCAGGAGCTTCGGCTGCCCCCAGCCCCTCTTTAAGCCTGTCTGAGAGGCTGCCTCCAGGCTCATTTGAGGCGACTGTTGTTGTGATCTGGCGCTATACAAATAAAATTGAATTGAATTGAATTGAATTGAATTTGGCCAAAGTGTAATTGTTGAAACACTCCTCCTAATTGCACTGTTTCAACCGCAGCTAGTGCCACTAATCTGTCAAACATACGTGCTGAGTTGAAACCTTAAACAGGGGTGTTGTGTTCAACAGCTCCATCTTTTCTAACGTTTACATATACAGAATTAATCACTATTTAATACTCTGCAGCCCCAAACGCCATCTTAAAAACTTTATAGCTTTATACGCAGCGTTACAGGTTGGAACAACCTGTGTTTCTCCAGCGGCCTGAGCTATGAAGCAGCTTTAACATTCCCTGGATATCTTTTCCTTATCTGGCTTCACTTTGACCTGGCAGTAAGGCTAAACGATGACACAAAGGTGGTTGTTAACTGGAGAACTCCACCTGGGATTTGTCAGTCTAGATTTAAACAATGGATATGTGTGCTGGCAGCAGAGTGACATGTTGTATGAAGATGGTAAAAATGAGGAATGTGAAAAAAAAAAACCCGAACCACACAGCAACACTACTATAGTACTGAAGTTTAGCCCATTAATCCAGGATGAAAAAAAATGGCTGTAAGTTATTAAACGTTTCAGTTTTAAAGCTCTGTCAGGTAAGGCGTGGATAATGTCACCCCACTAAGAAGGAACCAGCTTTGTAACCTTGTAGCTTCATAGTACAGGCCTCAGGTTGGAGCCATGTGGGAGAAATATACTTTAAGCTGGGAATGCACATCAGCATGTGATGACTAACAAACTTTATCTAAGCAAATAGCCAGTAAAACCAAATACGGTTCAAATGTTTTGGAGGGACATGAAGGCAGATAAATGTCTTCCACTGATTATTGCATTGAAATTATCTTTAATTTTGAAGCTGTAATCAAGTCATACTGGATTTACCAGTAGAAGTAATTGGTCTTTTTTTTAGCTCGACTATTTTAAAGTAGTATTTGTATTGTTAGCAGATATCTATACCGTTATTACAGGAGTTTGGGTTAGGCAAGAGTTTAATAAAAATGAGCCATCATATGGTGTTAAATACTAGAATTACCCTAAAAATTGGATGGCTCAGTTTGACATGAACACAGCTTTCTAAGTATTAAGAAAAATTTCAAGGTAAAATCAAGATTGCCTGATTTCAAGGTTTTTATAACCTGGCTCAGCCTGCATGGATGTTAGCTCTCATCACCTGAAACTGTAGTTATTTTAGCTGCATCCTGGTGATGCACCGACCTCAGCTGTCTTTTACAAGTAGCCCACTTATTCTCAGTTATGCCAATGTTTTTTGGGGAACGTTTAGCCATTTTCTGCAACATTAGTGAGCCTCATTCAGTTCAGTGTATTGGCTGTAATATAACATATCTATGCAGCCATGGGGCTCACCCCTGGACCCAAAGCAACTTCCTTAATCTCTTTAAAGCTTTTTTCCTGTTTACAGATGTGTAAAATAGTTTATTTTCCTTAAAAGCTTTTCATTTTTTTGGATACAAAACCTGTATTCGTTATAACTAACAATAAAGTCTTCTCAAATGAAATTGCCGTTTTTAAATGTTCCATTTATTCAGACAAACTTATTGCATTACATTGTTAAATAAGGCAGAACTGTTCTTTTATATGGGAAGGGGGGGGAAAAAAAGTCAACTTTTAAATATAAAATATGACCTAAAAGCTGCTGCATACATGTTGGGATAAACATAACATCTGGAAAAATAAAACTTTCCTATGAAGACAGCACAATGGAATGCATTCCAAAATGCACCGAGATGCGTCAGGTGAATCAGCCAATCAGAGAACAGCGGAGGGGGTTTGGGTCATGTTCAGCATGGTGCAGCGCTGTCGAACCGATGGAAATACAGTACAACATGTACAAGAGACAGTTTCAGTTCTGGTTGGGTATGTTTCCTGCTCATCCCTTTAGGAGTTTGCAGGTCAAATCCGTGATGTGAGATCAAGGAGTGGCTCAGCGTGGTGCTCCCCTAGATGTCATGTGCCTGCTGCTTTTCGATCTTTGATTTCAGATGCTCTTTGTATGCCAGGATGTCTCTGTTCCACTTTGTGATGGTCTGCTTCTCACACACCCAGATTTCTTGAGCCACCTGCAGGAAGGGAGACCATCAGTACAGCGCCACTTCTAATCAGCATCTAAATGAATTCAACAAATGATCAGTGCATACCTGCTGAATTAACCTGAAGTCGTGGCTAACTAGCATCATACCACCCTCGAACTCATTGATTGCTTCTGCCAACGCGTCAATAGTCTCGATATCCAGGTGATTAGTAGGCTCGTCAAGGAACAGCATGTGAGGGTTCTGCCAGGCCAGCCAGGCAAAACACACCCGGCACTTCTGACCATCTGACAAGTTTCTGATTGGACTAACCTGGAAGAGGTTTCAAATGTCAGAATGGTAGAGAGGAGACAAAAGTACTGCAAGTTCTGGGAAAGTATCCCCCTTCCTACCTGCTGTTTCCCAGTTAGGCCATAGCGACCAATGATCTTCCGCATCTCTTCCTTTTCTTTGATCTCAGGGAAACACTTCATCATGTACTCTAAAGGAGACAAGTCCAGCTCCAGCTGCTCAGTCAGGTGCTAGAGAGAAAATTTTAAAAAACCCCATACGTTTATCTTTAACGGTACCAGCCACGACCACTAGTGTCTGACATGCCATGAATTAGATGGAGCCTGAGCAGTATGTTAAAAAGATTTGTTTTACCTGGTGATATCTGCCAATCTTGACGTGAGAATGTTTGCGGATCATACCATCAGTAGGTAGGAGCTACAGAGAAAAAAGAAGAATAAACCTCATCACTTTGAAATCAACAGGGAGTAGATCTAAGTTGATGATAAAGATGCCTTACCTCTCCCATAAGCAGCTTCAGCAGTGTGGATTTCCCAGCTCCATTGGGTCCCACCAGAGCCACTCGTGTGTCCAAGTCAATACCAAACTCCAGGTTTTTATATATGTGTGGCTAAAAATCCAAACAGAAAAAAAAAAAAATCTCAGTGTGCCAAATAAATCCATATTTTAAAAGGAGGGAAAAATATAAAGAGATTATACTCACTGTATTCTCACTGTACTTGAAGCTCACATTCTGAACCATGATAACAGGAGGAGGAATCTTCCCACAGGGAGGAAAATAAAATGACAGAGTCTGTGGGAAACAGCAAGGGTTACTGCTAAGTTGGTAAGTTTCACCACTAACCACGGTCCCTAAAAACATACATTACTGATCCAGATGTTGGACAAACAACTGCCTGGCTGTAAACTGAGCAACAGTTTTAAAGGCTATAGAATAGTCAAACCAGCTCTCATTAGATTTAGGAGACTCTTTTCCTGTTAAAGGAAAGTTTTTCCTTCCCGCTGTCACCAAGTGGAGCTCTGAGGATCATCTGATTGACTGGGTTCTCTCCCCAATATTTTAGGGTCTTTACAGTATAAATTGGCATTGTTTTTAACTGGTACTATAAGTATACAAAACAAAACACCACAATAGGCCACAGTTACTGTACCTTGTCATTCACAACTCTTTCAGTCAAGCCTGATGCAACCATCTTCTGCAGCGTCTTCTCTTTGCTCTGTGCTTGTCGTGCCAGCTTTGCAGAGCCGTGACCAAACCTGGCTATGTAGTTCTAGAAAATTGGGATGCAAAAAAGATATTTGAGTGCAAATGTTACTGTGTGGCCTGAGCTACAGTAACAGCTTTAGAAAAGGACGCCCAGGTCACTGCACCAATCAGGCAGTGACACATGGCCATGATGTCCCTTATTTACCTTCATGTGTGCTATCTGGTCCTGTTCCCAGTTGAAGCGCTTCATCTGGTTCTCTTCCAGCTCCTGTCTGGTCTTCACATACTGGTCATAGTTACCCTTAAAATTAAAATAGATTTGCACCGTCATCCAACAGGGTGGCACACAGATACATATTTAGTAACAGCAAGCCTCTGGTTTCCTTATTCAGCATTATGTGATTACATATATAGTAATCCATTCAGGATACTTGGAAGCCTACAAAGCATGCTCAGGGTGTTTTCCTTTCTAGCAGTCATTTCAGCTGCATGCCCTTACCGTGTAGTACTTCAGTTTCTTCTGATGCAGGTGGATTATATTGGTACACACACCGTTCAGGAAGTCTTGAGAGTGTGAGATGAGCACGAGGATTCGCTTAAACCTGACAAAAACCATCAAGTTGATCAAAATGCTTCTTAATGCATATCAGACTTAAATGAAGGAAGCAGGGGGAAAACTTACGACTTGAGCTCCTCCTCCAACCACACGCAAGCGTCCAGGTCCAAGTGGTTAGTGGGCTCATCCAGCAGCAGCATGAAGGGCTTGATGAACAAAGCCCTACAAAGATGTCAAATAGCTGTTAGGGCTAAATTCACACCAATACTTTTACTGATAGTTTGTTTAGATAAATTCCTGAAATCTAAAGCTCAGAACTCGTCGTGCATGCTCCTTTTTTCACATTTTTAATTTGAAAAAACAAAAAAAAAATAACAGGGTGGATGGATGATCTTCTCGATCAAAGATAGGTGGTAAAAGCTTACAATATTTAACTAATATATTCAAAATAAGTTTAATTGGTCTTGCTGTAGTGTGATGTTTGCACCAGGACATATCTAACTCACAAAATGGAAATTCTATGAAATGAGTGTGTGTGAAGCAGCTTCATCATCAAATAATCTAAACATTAGGATTTCTTACCATTTCTGTTGTTTTTTTTGTTTTTTTGTTTTTTTAAATATAATAGTGAATATAAATATCAGTTTCACTCTAGTTTATCTCCTCTCCTCTCCTTTCCACACTATACTATAATACTTTGTCTGGGTATTGGCAGGGCACAATGACGATCGAGAGACGGGCAAGATATTTTACACAAAACAGACTGAAGTGTTAGACCTAATACCACTTTGGCTGTCATTCCAATACCTATTAGTCATCCGAATGATTCCATTGTCAAACTGGAGATGCTAGAAACGCAAAACTTCCCAGTCTGTGTCACTCACACCAAAGCTACCAATGTTGTGTTTCTTGTATTAGGGCGACACATTGCGTGTTACAGAGGGTTCACACTGCTTCCTTAATGGATAGATTGTCACCTCATCCCCTCCCTGTATTGGTTATTGGTGACTACACAAGGGAAGTTGTAACTTGTGCCCACTTTAGTTTCCTGTATGCTAGTGAAGTCAGGACACTGCTATAGTTTGCTTTATCTTAAGTGTGTGTGTGTGTGTGTGCATGTGCTTGTCTGTCATTGGGACAAGGATCAGTCAAATATGGAGAGACGAGAATGGCTGCCACTCAGGGGTACAGTACTATACCCGTTGTGTGTACCTGGCCAGAGCAACACGCATCCTCCACCCTCCACTGAAGTCCTTCAGTTTCTTCTGCTGCATAGCAGTGCTGAACCCCAAACCATGAAGGATCCGAGAGGCTCGCATCTCCGCCTTGTCTGCATCTAGCTCCTCCAGACGCTCATAAAGCTCCATCAGCTTTTCACACTCAGCTGTTTAAGGGGGAAAAAAAAAAAAAAAAAAAGGAAAAAAGTTTTATA